>PVKB01005510.1:0-94176 GCA_004027205.1 Ctenodactylus gundi | reverse complement strand
TAAAAGATAGGCCGGGACAGATGTTTGCAAGAATGAGTCCAAAGTAGAATCTTCATACATTGCGGGTACAATGCAAACTGGTGATAACACTTTGGAAAAAAGACGAAAGACAAAGTGAAAGAGGGAAGTAGGGTGGGGGAGGAGGGAGGGAGAGGTGAGTAGGGGGAGGGACAAAAGGAGAGTGGGAAAGCCCTTGTCACCTTGACAAGAAACTTATGTGCACAAAATGCTCAACTCCATTGTAAACCTTGAATTTTGCACGTATGCATATCAATGAAAAGTGGGGGAAACAAAAGATAGACAGATCCTCACAAAGAATTTCCACATGACCCAAGCAGTTCTACTCCTAGATGTACTGCCAAGAGTAACCAAAACGTGTCCATACAAAAGACTGTACTTGAAGGTTCATAGCAGCATTATTCTTTATAGCTAAAAAGTAGAAACAATCTAAAATATCCACCAAAGAATGAGTGGATAAACACAACGTGGTTTGCTCATATAATGGGATAGTCAATCATAAAAACAAATGAAGCCCTAATATATGCTGCAACACGGATAAACCTGAAAATGTTATGCTAAATGACAGAAGCCAGACACAAACCACACACTGTTTGATTCCATTTGAATGAAATTTCCATAACAGGCAAGTTCATGGACACACACAGATTAATCACTGCCAAGTCTGAAACATGGAAGGAAGGAGCCTGACTCCTAAGGAGTATAGGATTTGTTTTGGGAGTGGTGAACATGTTCATGACAGGGCTTGTGGCTACTCAACTTGGGAAATACTGAAGTCACTGAATTGTGCACTTTAACAGAGCCAATTTTAAAATACATGAATTATTTTAATACAGAGAAGGCAAAGGCAGAACACATATGACATATGGAAGATTAAACATATGTCATATGGAAGATTAAACTACTCCTGGTTCTTATCTTAAACAGTATAATAATTAAATAAACTATAAATGTGAAGGTGATAAAAATGCATAGCATTTTGAACATTTTATAGTGACAACTTTTAATAAGTTCTACCTGCCTATCAGTAACTAGAAATGTGTTTGGATTGAATTTGGTCCCCTCCCCCAATATTCATATTGAAGTCTCTATTTCCATGTGAATCCATTTGGAAGTAGTGCTTTTCATAAAGAGGATACTAATGCAAAATGAAGTCATATACCTGGAATGTGATACAACAAGAGCCCTTGAAAGAACAGTTTAGGACATACACAGGCACAGAGAAAAGACCATGGGACACAGGGAGACAGTGAGAAGACAATCATTTACAAGAAGATAGTGAGACAGGTCTCGGAAGACACAACATAGCTAATACCCAGATCTTGATCTTTCAACATCCAGACCTATCAGAAAATAAATTTTTGTTACATCACCATCCAGTATGTGGTACTTTGCTATGACAGTTCTAGAAAAGCAATGCAGAAGTTGTTTATTATTAAATTCAGTGTCTGATTCTCTTAAAATTATTACTTGCCATATGCTGAAGCTGTCAAGAGTAAAACAGCAAAAATCTTTAAAAAAAATTTTTTTTTTGGAGACAGGTTTTCACTCTGTAATCCATGCTGGTCTTGGACTCACAACACAGACTGGGCAAACATCCTGCCTCAGTCTCTCCAGTGGTGGAATTACAGGCATGCACCACCACACCCAGCTTATGTGGTGCTGGTGAATCAAACCCAGGACCCTGTGCTTCTGAGACAAATGCTCTAACATCTGGGCTATTTCTCCAGTCTCCTATAGTGAAAATTTTAATGCAATATTTATCTCTAAGGGTTTTTTCTACCACAAAGTTAAACTCAAACTAAGAAAAAAAATCTTTAGGAAGCAATTTACAAATGCCACTGAGCCGTGAATCGTGCACACTAGAAACGCAACTACCTAGAAATCTGCAGATGTCTGGACATATTTTTTATTGTTCCAATTGCTACTGTATCTGAAAGATAGAGGCCAGGGCTGCTGCTAAATATTCTACACATTACAGGACAGCTATAATAAGAAGTTATTCCCTACAATAATGAATTAGCTTGCCCACAATTTCAGTAGTGTTAAACTTGAAAAACTCTCTGAACTGGCTAGGGTTCTTAGAGAAACAGAATGGAATTTATGTATACAGAAAAAGCAATTTATTAGGATGGCATACAAGTCTGAAGAGAGAGTCCAAAATGCCGACTACCTGTGGGTAGTCAAGACAAGCACACAAGAGCCGGAGTGTCCAGAGCAGCTCAGATGTGAGATGGAAGAACACCAGCCTGAGATTGTTTAACAGCCAATATGAGACTCAGAGGTGAGTCTGTGCCATGGACCAATGTTCAAAGACATGAAGACCAGAGCAAATCTGCAACGGAGATGGTGATGTGAAGACCAGAAAGATTCAATGCCTAGAGATGATGGTGAAGCCTCCCAGAAGAAGTTGTAATAATCTTCCTTTTTCCTTCCTCTTTATTTAGTTGCAACTGCCAGCCTATTAGTCGGGTCACTCACATGTTGGGTGGGTCTTCTTCCCTCATTTGCTGGTCTACAAGTCAGTCATTCATACCCAAAGCTCTGTACTACAGATAAGATGGGAAAACTCTAATTCCTTTAACCTGATGAAATGCTTCAAATGGTCACACTCTCTCCTAAGAAAATGATCAGAAAAGTACAGGGATGCATCGATAAGAATGTATATTTCAGTCTACCTACTATTATGCCTTTATGTAATAATAAAAATTTGCCTTAATGCCCATCAAATATTAAACCACTTATATCACTCCCCAACAGTGGCCAAAGTTGGCCTCTTGGGGTTTTTTTAAATCACATTTTGCTTGTATAGCTTTATGCATGCATCCGTGGCTCTCAGATGAGTGTCTAGTACATAGCAAGTTCTCAGTAAGTGTTGGATGAATATAAAAATTCATCAACTACTTCTGGGCAACATGGCAGCCAAGTTACAGATCTGCTCAATGTCTCCTCATAGACTCACTTTAAAAATTGAAGATTATAGTTAAAAACTACCTGTACAATTTAGTTCAGAGAGGAAGAAGCAAATGAAAAGAGGCCAGAGGAAAGCTAGAGACCCCAAAGAAAACACCAGCACAGGAAGGCACCCCAGGCCAACTGCAAAGAGCCATGAACCATCAGTATCCACAGAAGTGGGTAAACCTGGAGCTGGGAACCTCAGACTCAGGTAAGTGTGGATCCAGGAGAAGTTGCAATTGACAGGAGCTGGTAGCCCCAGCCTACAAAAATGAGCCTGCAGGAGGTGCAAACTGCAAATACACTATTAGTTTCCCCTAGAAAAGGCCTTCTGGAGCCTAGATCAGCTTGGACAAGCAGCATTCAGCCGCTATAATAGGCAGTAACATAGGCAGGAGCCATTTTTAAAAGAGCCCACATCTGAACTGCTTAGAATAAAGGAAGCCTCAGATAAGTCACAACAGGCTTTTAGAGGACACTCTGAAATAGTGCTCAGGAAGGACCTGGCACGAGAAAGAGTTATGAAGAGAGGAAGGCTGCTGACTTCCAAATAGCTAGGGTGGTAGTGGGGAGAAGCCAATCTGACTGAACACAGATGAAAGGATAAAGATGTGGCATATATGAATAATGGAGTATTACTGTGCTATTAAGGATGACAAATTTGAGCCATTTGTAGGACCATTATGCTGATCAAAATGAATCAGATCCAGAAAGTTAAATATCATATGGTTTCTCTAATTTGAGAAAACCAAACCATAAATAAGTAAGAGATATGGAAGAAAGTAAGAAAGGGAAAGGAAAAGTGGGTAGAGGAGTGTGAGAGGGTGTGAAGGGAAAGGGATCCCACATGTAAGTTTAAACATTAAAAAAAATTAGGGATAAAGCCAGCTCCCTTTTTTCTACCAGGAAGCTGAGAGCCCTAGATGGTCAGGAATATCATGATCAATATTTTGTAGTGAATAAAAGAATGAAAGAAATAGAATGAAAAGAATTCACTGATTTCAAGTTTCCAAGAGGATGTTCTGTATTTCATGTATCATGGATATTGAAATTTGTCCATAAGTAGAAAAAAAGATTACAAATGATGTATTTGAAATGCTACAATTTCTATTGAGAAATATATGCATAATAACATATGCAAAGAAATTATATGCATAGAATATATGTAAAGCCTGAAAAGACATACATCAACAAGCTAACAGTGAGTATTGTTAGGTGATCTTGTGCATGATTTTAACTTCTTTTTATGTTGTCTGAATTGTTTTATAATAAGTATAGAATGCTCTTCTAATCAGGAAAAAAATTAAGAAATAATGAAGGTACTTCCATTTCAAAAGGTTTTCATTATGTTGTTTGTAATTCAGTTCTGAGGATTGTTAACTGAACGTGCTAGATGCTTTCACTGAACTGTTTTAGCTGTTCAGAGTATTTAATTTATTTAGCACTCCTTCATAAAGCACTTATTCCAAGAAATCTAAACCTAGGTAGGAAAGTTAAACATTTAGTAACACTCTCACAATGTGGGTCCCTGTTGGGCCAGTAAGCAAGGACCTATGTGCTTTGACATACAATAAATAACAAGCTCATCAGTATATAACTAATAACTCTCCTTTTATGGGGATTAACTGGCTAATGCCCCTAGTGGCATCACTAGGTTAAGAAAAGAAATAAGTAGTCCATTAACCTACTATTTCCACACCAGAAGAAAACTGAGAGTCTCTTAAGGGCTCTTTAAAACAACAGTAATAACAACAACATTTTCTTTGACTCTCATTTGGGAGCAAGAGAAAACCTAAGTATAATTTTTTGTTTAACACCATAATCTCTTTTATATTGTCTCATTGTTTTTCATAAATCCTACCTTGGGAATAATTAAATGAGGAATTTCTCCAAGAGTTTAATCCTAAACCAGTCACATGTCAAATCTTTCTGGCAGGACTCGAGTGATCAAGGAGACTCCAAAGTATGGCTTCCAACGCCTAAGGGCCAACGTGTCTCACAGTTGGCTCCATCACAAACTGAAGACCCAGCAGACTGGAAAAGCCCGTGCAGACTGAGTGCACGCTACTTCTTAGCTCCAAAAGTGCCTGACGTGGTGCCCAAGTCTCATGTCCTCTATGTTTTAAGAAGACAATAGAAATTCTGGTTTTTATATAAACTCTTATTACGTCCCCCCCACCTTGGTCACCAATTACATTTTTAATTAACACTATACAGGCCAAACAAAATACATGTAAGAACGACCTGTTTGGAAAATCAGAGTGTATTGCCTTAAATTTTATATCAACCCATGTGACCATTAATTATGCATTGTCCACTTGATTAAAATAGGCCTAGATAATCAGTAATGCAATTGTGGGTGTGCCTTTTGAGAACTGGCATGTAGATTAGAAAACTGAGGGAAAAGGACTCACTCAGGATGTGGGAGGCACCCACCAACAGACATATAGCTTGAACATCATAAAAAGAGAAAAAGAATAGGTGCGTTTCTTCTGGAAGATTTCTGGTCTTTCCCGTCTCCTTCAGCCATCAATCTCCAATGCAGACTTACGCTGGCAATTCTACAGCGAGCTGCCAGACCTTTGATTTTAGATGGGTGCTGCACCCTGCGTCCCACTGTTCTGAGGCATCCACCTTCTTACCTAAGCAAGTTCTGAATCTTCCAGCTCTATAACATACAGAAGGCCAATTTAGATTCTCCCTTCTTATCTGACAGACAGATATTATTGTGGACTCTCCACCTCTGATTCTGTAAGCTGACCAAGTCAAATATATATATATATATATATATATATATATATATATATATATATGCAAGTGTATACACTATATATATCTAACATATATATATATATATATATATATATATATATATTAATTTTGTTTTTCTAAGAACCCCATATCTTTCTAGTCCAACAAACAGACAAAATATTATCCTAGGATCTTTGGCTTAAATTTCTCATCTTTCTCTCACAACTTACACAACACAAACAACACCAGGGTTAAAGACTTCTTTTAATACTAAGTTGTTTTTTACACATAACTTCTGTTTGAAAGTCAAATTAATTATACCCACAAAATTAATTTTCCTCTCTAGTTAACTGAATAATAGAACTATAGCGCCTACTTCAGGAAAGGATACTTAAAAAAAAGATTATCTTAATATGTATGGGTTAATCTTAAGAATGGGTTACCTTGAATTCCAACGCAGAGGAAAGAGCCAGAAAAGCTCTGAAACCATGCTGGCTACCCCTCAGCAGCCCAAGAGTGTGGCATAGAGGAATGATGTGCTGGCCTGGCAGCCATTGCAGGCACACTAGTCATCACCTGTTCCTATCCTGTTCCCTGCATTCCACTATATACCCAAAGGATCCTATACTAAATGCCTTCAGAACATACCCAGCTGCCTCTCCATTCAGCACCTCTGGTTTCCAGAGCAGTAGGAACAGAGACAAAACTCTCTTTAAGCCAGAAGGATCAGACACAATGTTGACATATAGCACACACATACAGAATTTGATAGAAACAGAGTCCTGAACATAGGCCATCTTTCTTTCAATTCTCATAACACTTTGATTTTTATGACCTTTTGTGGAGGAAAAAACAAAGGTTAATTGAAGAGGAAAATAAAAGACAAGTGTTCTCAGAGAAGGTGAGCTTCCAGCTGGGAATAGAAGTGTGAGCACTGGGGTAAGGAGCATGAGGGGCATGGTGGGAGAAGGGTAAATACAGTCAACTGGCCCAAGCACTGTCTAGAAAGGCAATGAGCAACAATTCCCACCAAGTCCTATTCCTACATCTCACACACACAAACACAAACACACATATACACAACCTGTGTAGCAGTGGGACTGAAGAGAAGCCTTCAGGGGACAGAAGTTTAGGACAGGAGGGGTGGGATTTTGTAACTCAGGGAGCTGGGGGTGGGGACCAAAGGTAGGGAAGCTAGGACAAGGGGAGGGTTGGCTATCAGAAAAGGATGATTTTTCTTTCTCTCGGGAAATAATCTTGCATCCCAGCAGACCTGTGCTTCTTTTCAACATTCAGTTTGCATTTCCTATGACTCTACAGCCCACTGGCATTTGTACCACAAGCAGAGGCTTAGAACTAACAGGAAGTTCAGCTGGAGATGTGGCTTCAGGAAACCTGTCAGAATCAGTGCGGAATCGCTTTTGTCAAGCCTTAATAGAAAAACAAACAAACAAATAAATAAATAAATAAATAAAGCCAGAGGGTTGACATCAGGAAATCTCTGGCTTATGCCAGATATTCTGAACTAGTGAAAAGAACTCTAACAAAACCAAAACCTTTCCCAGAGGCCACCATAACCAGAGAAGGTGTTTCTGCAAGGTAGTCTGTTCAACTACTACTTTTCCATCACTACACAGTAGACACCTGTGTGTTGATCCTTATAGTCAATGATTATTGTTTTAAAATAATATAGGCAATCCTGCTTATCGGCCCCAAAACAAAACAAAACAAAACAAAACAAAAAATTCTTCTCTTGCCTCAAGGGAATATATGCATAGTTTACTATTATATATATATATATATATATATATATATATATATATATATATATATATCATATTCCCCTTATCATGCAACTCTTGAATAAACTAAATAATCTCTGGAGAATCTGCTCTTTATTTGAATTAACACTGCATGAAAATGATATATAAGTTACACAGATAGATGTACACAGCAAGAACAAAGGTCTAGAAGAAAGGATGGAGCCAGTAACAGCAATCCACAAATGGATAGCACTTGGAGATATCTTACTTGGACAGGTAAACTCCCTTCTCTTTGTTGACTAGGGAAAATCTCTGAAAGGAGAAAACCCAGAACAGCACTGGATACTCACTCAGGAGCAGAAACAGGGATTAAGCACTGCTACAGAATGACTAAACTCCCACCTACTGATCTTCAGTCACTCTGCTCAGAATCAAATTTCCAGAAACTCTGGCTGATGCCCATAGCAATCCACAAATATATCTCTAGGAATCCTATGGTTATATTACAGGAAAGGAGGCCAATGATCATCAGTTTCATACAAGAAAATTAAATGACTGAGCCCCGGGGGTTTGGCAGGTCTGTGTGTTCTACTACTTCAGAGGTAAATTAAGAGCAATAGCTCCTCCTGGCCTGATGAATCCTTAGGACTTTCCTGTAAACCTATGAAGAGCTCTGAGTTTCAATAGTATTAAGTACTATGGAGTTTTTCCTGAGTAAAACAGTATGTAACTTTGAACAATGTGAAAGTGTTAACTTATTTTGTACCTGTATTTTGTTGTGACTAGATTGTTTCTGGTGGTTTTTTAAATCTTAACCTAACACCACATTTGGTTGCAGAAATCAAACACTGAATTATTCCTACTCCGACAAATTTCAACCATATTAACAAATTGAAGTGGCTTAGAATATAGCTATACCATTCTCTTTATAGTAGTAACAAGTAATATTTGAAAGACTGCAAGAAAAAGTTACCATGGCATGTCTAAGTGCCTAAGCTATGACTTGGCTGGAAGAGAACAGCAGTCTCTGTCTAGGCTGAAAGAGTATAGAAAACCTTTAGGGATCATAATCCCAAGATCACATCCAGTGAGAGAAGTGAGGATAGTGCCTGCTGTAGTTATTTTTCTATTGTGATAAAATATGCAACATTCACAACATGAGGGAGGAAAGATTTATCTAGCTCACAGTTTTAGAAGGTCTGAGTTCATTCATGGCAATGGCAAAGCACACGGTGGTGGCCTGGATGGAGGAAGCTGTCCACAACATGACATACAGGAAGACAGGGGAGGATGGACAGAGCTACCCTTCCAGGTCCAGCCACAACGATCTGCCCCTTCTGGGTCAAGCCCCTGTGTCCCATCCCCTCCAACCAGGCCCCACTTAAAACCACATCCGTATTTCACAACATCTAAATACATGAGGCTTTGGGAGTCCACTTCAGATTCAAATCATATATTCCACTCCTGGCCCCAAAAAGACCCATGTCCACCTCCTTAGGCAAAATTCAATTAGTTTTTTCCTAAGAGTTGCCATATTTTTAACAGTTTCAATACTGTTAAAAAGTCCAAGTCTAAAGTCTCCTTTGAGATTTAAGGCAAACTCTTAAATTTTGAGCTCCTGTGGCAATCAAAAGTTAAACACTTTTATCACGGAAAGGATAAACATTCCCATTCTGACAGAGAATAATAAGAAGGTAAAAAGCAATAGGACCACAGAGGGCACAAAAATCAGAAACTGGTACCAGAACAATAATCAAATCCTGTAGTTTCAGCAAATTCGGCAGCTCTGAGTCTAGCACTCCAGCTCGGAAGCTGTGCAGACAGGTGAACGCCAAAGGGATGCTGTGGCTCTGCCACGACAGCGTTGTCTCCAGCTCTGCCTTCTCCTCTGGGCTGGCGCCATCCCCATTCTAGCCTTTCTCGGCAGATGGTCCATGTTTCCAGCATTTCCAAAGTTCTAGGGTCTCCACTGTACCTTAGGCTTCTTCATAACTTCATGCAATATTCTCCCAGAAGCACGCTGCCTAGCCTCCATGGCCTTCCTCTGAAATCTGGGTAGAGGGCTGCATGACCTCACTTTTGTATTCTGCTTGCCTGTAAAGTTAGCACTGTGTGATGTCACCAAGGTCTACCAACAACTTGAGCAGCAGTCTGGTCCCCTTGGACAGTCACTGGTGAGGCCTCTGAGTTCTTACATGGTTGAACTCCAGCAAATATATTTCTCCTTGGCCCTGCAGGATGCCCTGGGATATTATTCTCAGGGCAAGGTCCTTTGCCTTTACACTCTTTAAAAGGTAAACGGTGGGGTCTTGTTTATTCCTGACACCTCTTCAAGGCATACTTTTATAGTCCTGCTTCCAAGTACCTGGCTTCTTTTTAATGCTAATCTATTTCATAACAATGTGTTCTTCTGCCGTGTTCTCCTGCCTCTCAATGGAGACCTAGCTAAAAGTCACAAGCAATACCCACGTAACAGCCTAAACACTTTTTTTTTAAAATCTCCTCTACCTGATTAAGTAGTCTGCTACCATTAATCTCATTTGCAGTCAAAGTCTCTGTACAAGAGCAAAACGCTGATACACTTTTGCTAGAGCATAGTATGCATGGTTTTTGGACTAGCTGTCAATACAGTCCTCCTTCCCATCTGAAAGTTTTGAGCCTGGTCTTTGCAATCCATAATTCTATCAGTGTTCCACTCTTCTAAGCTCTGACCAGAATTTCCCACCAAACTCGAATCACAGCATTCTAAGTCTTTTCTAGCCAGCATCTTCAAATTCTTCCCACAAACCAGTTCCAAAGGTTTTTAAACCAAATGGTCAGGTAAGGTCACAGCAACAAGTCACTTCTGGTACCAATTTCTGCTTCAGTTAAGTTTTTCATTGTAGTCACAAAATACCTGACATTTGCAACTTAAGAGAGGAAAGATTTACTTATCTCACTATTTCAGAAAGTCCATGTCTTAGTTACTTTTTATTGCTGGGACAAAACACCCAACACCTACAACATTAGGGAGAAAAGATTTATCTCAGTCCAGAGGTTCAGAAGATCATAGTCTCTTCACAGGTGGGCAACTAGAAATGGTGGTAAAGCTGGGGCTCGAGCCACAGACAGAGAGCTAGATACTCACAGTATGCTAAAATAAAGTCGAGTCGGAGGAAGGGTGAAACCAGCACAAAGCCCTCCACATCAAGCTTCAAGAATTTTCCCATTGCCAGGGCCCACCTCCCAGTAATACACAATATCCACAAGCTACATGAGACTTTAGGGAGACACCACAAGCTACATGAGACTTTAGGGAGACACGCCAGATTCAAACAACAATCTCAGTCCATTTATGGATAGCTGGAAATAACAGAAGAATAAGGTGGGGGCCTGGCTGGAGGAAGCTGCTCATAGCAGGGCTTAAAAGGAAGCCAAGTATGGAAAAAAGGCAGAGCTGCCCTTCCAGAACTGCCCCTTCTGAGTCAAACCCCAGTGTTCCAACTGCTCTGACCAGGTCCCATTTCTTAATAACATATCTGTACTTTACAATATACAAATGAGGCTTTGTGGGGACACTCCAGATCCAAACATAATAGCTCCTCTTAGCAGAATCAGAATGGGATGTTTTATCAGATTATCTCAACTAACCACAGAGATAACTACATTTGTTATACAGAAACTGAAACATTAGTAAGCAGAAGTCAGTTTGCTTGGACTACTGAAAAGCCAAGATGTAATTTTTTTCCCTTTACATTTTTAATCATTGCCTATATGTAGGGTCCACACTAGCTTGTGCTTTTTCAAAATGTAGTTCAAGAGAAATTAAAATCCTCTGAGCATACTGATATGATCCAAGGTCCATACAAAGTCCAGACCTTGAGTGAGGAAACTCTCAAGGTCTCAAAACTAAATTAAAAAAAAAAAAATTCACCTAGGGAATAAACAGAGACTCACTTCCCTCTGAAGCAGGTCAACACAGCCCATTTTTTTCTTATAAAAGAACACTGACTTCAAAAGAAGAAAAAAAAATATTCATTGAAAGACCCAGTTAATCACATAAATGTAACCTAACACTTCATTCTGTGCAATTGCCATTTTGGCGCTTGTCCTATCTTATTTTTAAAGGCTTACCTTTATTTCAATATCAAATCTGTATCATTTTGCAATAAACTCTACTTATACTCTATAGAGTGGACAATATGTCTTGAATGAATTTTTTCATTAAGGACACAAAGAATTGAGGTGTGCCTCTGTTTCCTTTTAACGTGCTGTTTCCAGAAACATGGCTTTCTACCAACTCATTGATTCTGGGGAGAGGATTGTGATCTCACATGTGATTACTCATCAAAAAAGCATTCTTAGTATATGAGAGAAAGTCTAGACTGTCTTCTCCTGCCCATTTTCTCCAATATATGCAGCAATAGCATAGAAGTCAAATTTACAGCAAACACGTAGGATATGAATTTGAGTCAAATTCAAAGTTCAGTAAAATGTTCAAATAACTTACTAATGATTGTCAACCTTGACTTCAAACTAACAACTAACCTTGAACTCAAAAACACTCTTGAACTTAAAAAAAAAATGCACGTTGGGCATAGTATTCTTCCAATAAATAAATCTTAAGGGTCAGAAACCCTGCTGGCATACTGCTCCCCCACCATAAACATACACACACACACACACACACACACACACACACACACACACACACACATATACACACTAGCCCTGACTCACATTGATAAAAGATCATTCCCACCTTGTATCTAAAGTGCCTCAAGAGGCCTGGAAGAGGAACATTCCATGTTGACAAGAACATGGCAGCATAATGACAATGTTTTCCAAAACATTCTGAGAGCTTTGCTGGAACAGCTGCACCCCTACAAAGCAGCCTTTCATCTGATACAGAAATAGTCTCTCTCCTCCTACCACTTCCATATAGCTAGTCTTAAGCCAACCCACCAGCTCTGCTCTCTCCAAGAGGAAAGGAAAGGAGGCAGCTCACACACCCAGAGACCTTTGAACTTTTCCTCCTTTGCCTAGCATGCCCTGGACAATTTTCCCCCAAGCAGCATCAGCAGAGGCACGAGTGCCCCTGCTACAATGCTCTGAGCCATCTCAGGAAGCAAGAAACCCTTCTGTTGGGAAATAAATGCAAATAGATTCTAATCAACAGCAAGAGCTTAATTAGCACTAAGTTCAGCCCTTTTCCAAAGGTGTTGCTATTTCTCCCTGGCTTACCACCACAGCCATTTTGAAGGGGCCTACAACCTTGAGAGGGCCGCAAGCGCTGCTCCAGGAAACCCTCTCATTGTACCAGCAAGCTTCCCACCACTCCGAATGTCTTCTGCAAGCCAGAAAAAGGGGAAAGTTTCCTTGTTAGAGAGATGTCTGAGTTTAGAGCACATTTCTCCTCTGGCATACTCACAATAACTCCTGAGCACACTAGGGACAGCTCAGTGAAGAACTGTTCAGGCCACTGCTTTAAAGGTTCCTGAGCTACATCAGCCCCAAGTCATTATCACCACCTGCAGAAAGTAAACAAAGTGAACCAGGGGGGTAAGGAGGGGAGAGAGGGGGGATGGGTAGGGGAAGGGACAAAAGGAGAGCGGGGAAAGTCCTTGTCACCTTGATAAGATAGGCATGTGCACAAAACTTCATTGTAAACCTTAAATTTTGCACTTATATATATATATGAATAAAATGGAGGGGAAAAAGAAAGGGCAAGGAACAGATACCTACCCAAGAGGCCTCAGCTAATGAGGGGTTAATAGTATGACAGTGGAGGAAATGCGCCCAAATGCTAGGCACAGCTTTCGGGGCCAGATCTTGGATTTATTCATCTATGCAATCTTAGGAAGATTACTTAAGAATGCAGTATGTAAAAAATATTGTTACTCTCAGTTTCTTAAAAAACAAATCCTCACAATATCTCAACTATATAAGAATGTAGAGAAAAATCTTTAGCATAGTACCAGGTGTGTAGTAACTGCTCAATGAACACGGCCTACTGATATTATATTTTCTGCTGCTGATTGTAATACTGGTATCAGCAGGATAATACTTAAAGTGTATAAATTTCAGGAAGTGAGAAGAGTTCCAAACCCTGCCCAGATATATAAGAATTCTGCCCAGTCCACCAACTGATCGAAACAGAAATTTCTAGCTGCATATACAGGTTATGTCTAAACAGCAGAGAAGGAAGGGCAGTTTTAGACTCTCCCTTCCTTTATGAGCAGAACACAGAGATGCAAGTGTTAGTAACAGCAGGCTGGAAAATCCTGGAATGGACTGTAACCCTCCCTTCCATTTTGTGCTCTTAAATCTGTGATATCCACCCCCTCATCTCAAAAAAGTCCTGGTTTATAGGGATGCCAGGCAGCAGATACCAATTTCTCCCCACTTCCTCTATCCCTACATTTGAATAACTTTTATCTCTATTTTTATCATCATAAGTACCCTCTTGCTTTGGACCCAGTGGCAGGCAGGCATATTCACAACTGGACTAGCTCGAATGGTCTGGGAACAATGTGTTTGGAAAAAGTTGGTCAGGATACTATGGAGGCAGAGTTGGGGTCAGGAATTTGAGGAAAAGCTGCCTACATCCTACTCTGAGAATTTGACAAGGCACAATTCTGTGGGACCTCAGAACCTGAAGGTGTGGAAGACAAGTTTAACCTTTGAGAAGCACCAAGATAAATACATTTACTTATTTTTTTTGTCATAAGGGATATCTGTCTAAAAATAAGAAACATAAATGACTGCTACGAAGAGCAAAAGGAACACTGTGGAACTCGAATATTCTCAGCTCATTCTCTGTCAATAGGCAACCTCAGCAAGATTGTCCCTCCAGGAGAAAAGAAAATGCAACGCTATGTACACTTCAACAGCCACAGCAGATCTCAAAACGCAAGTGAAAGGAGCTGGGCCGTTCCAAGCATCTGCACAGCTCACTATTTAGGTGTTAAATTCCACTGTATTGCATTCCTCTGTCCCTCCAGACTCTACCATTTTAATAGGTTAATTTACCTTCTATTCTGCTTTTGAACCTCCTAAGTTCCAGATTTTTCTTTTTAATTTTTAATATATACATTTCCATATTTAATAAAAAACTGTAAATTGACCTGAGAAAATTGAGTTATTCATTCTGTCAATGACATTTCTGCAATTTTTTTAAAAAAGTAAACTGGGCCAGTCCATTCATTGCTAATATCTGCCTCCACCACCGAGAGCCTTTCTTTTTATCACAAAATCTAAATTGGAAAACTGCTTCTTGCCAGGAAATGTATTTATTTAAAAGAAACCTCAGATATTTATAAGAGCAAGACAGTCACCCACTGCAAAGATGTAATCAGCAGAAGCGAGCTTGGGGATCTCTCTGGACTATTTGTTGACTATTTTTTTGTGTAAAATGAGCCCTTACAGCAGAGAAGGTAGGCTCAGCAACTTCAAAATAGCGATTCTTTCCTGTCCATCTAAGCGCCATGCCAGAGTCAAGGTCCTGTTTTCCCTCACCAGGGATCACAGGGCTTCTTGATGGTCTCAAAAATGGCCCTTAGAAATCCAGATCCATGTCCTAAAGATGAAACGGGGCCAGGCAACATTTTTCCCCCTGCCCACAACTGCCCAGGCAACATTTTAAATCCCGTAAGTCTTAACATCCTAAGCTTCCAACCACAACCATAGCACAAAGCCCAAACTGATGTCGACAAATTACCTCCAAGGCTAAGTTCATTTGGAACACAGTGCAATGGTTTAAAAAAAAAAAAAGTGTCTCAATCAGCTTGTCCACTCTGTTTCCAAGTGAAACTAACTCCATCTTAGAGTCCAAATGCCTTCATACAATCAGGTCCCACACAACTGCAAAGCAGTAAAGGACTTAAGAGTTTAGGTAAAAGTCTGGGTCTCACTTCCAACTCCATGACCCCACTCAGGCAGCCTAACATTCCTGAGCTCCACTGGCTTATTTTCATAGGCAAAGTTGTAACTGTCCTACACGTCATAGTGGTAAGAAAGACTGCATAAATAAAGCTTTTAGATCAGCTCCTGAAACATAATTAATGCCAGCCCAACATTTATTGAGGACTTATTAATAGCACAATGAGTAACTAGTTAATAGACACCAGTGGACAACTAATGCCCACAAAGCAAAGGGTAGAAGGAAAACGTGCAAGTCCATCAAGAGAAAAATAATAACGTAAAACTGCATGCTGCTTTCAGGTTCAGAGAGTATCGCAAAGAGGTGATCTGGATGGCACAGCAGTTAAAGCACTTGCCTTGCAAGTACAAGTCTCTGAGTTTGATTCCCTAGCACCACATAACACCATGAATGGTGCTGCACACCTATAATCTTAGTGGGAGACTGAGGCAGGAGGATTGCTGTGAGTCTAAGGCCAGCTTCGGCTACATAGTGAGTTCAGGACCAGCCTGGGCTATAGAGCAAGACCATATCTCAATAAATAAATAAATAAATAAAGCTGCAAAGAAACGGCTTCATTTCATTCTGGTGAAAGTGTACAGTGGCAGGGTGTGCACCATCAATCCTGGCCCACAGGCAAGAGAAGCTATCTTGTAAATGTGACATGATTGGCCAAAGCCAGGTAGGTAGCAAAGAACTCAGAACCGGAATCCAGATCTGCCTCAAACTAAGCTGTTGCCCATTAAAAACTATAAATCTTCTGATCTATAACCTTCAGACAGCCAGCTTTGTAATCAGCAAATTCTTAAAACATGTTCACTAATGAAGATCCACATTGGGAAAGGCCAAGGTGGCCCTTTTATGTTTTATTTTATTAACTTTTTTGAAGATTTATTGTTTTATTATGAACACTGCAGCAGGTGCTAAATGTATCTCATATGTAACTTTTTTTCTTGAGACAGGGTCTTACTCTATAGTTCAGGCTGGCCCTGAACTCATGGCAATCCTCCTGCTTCGACCTCCCAAGTGCAGGATTACAGGATTACAGGCCTGCATTATTATTCAGTTTATGTGCTGCTGAAGAATTGAATCCAGAGCCTTGAACTTGCTAGGCAAGCACTCTAACCACTGAGATACATCCCAGGTCCCAGCTAATCTTTCTGAGGCTCTGGGGACTCCAACTCAGGGAATTACATGTGCTAACTAGGCAAGCACTTTAACCACCAAGCTACACCTCCGGCCCAAGAGCATGAGCTAAACAGTAATGAAAATTGTTAAGGAAGCCTAGGACAGTTAGGCCAGCCAAGCTCTGGTGTCCTTCACTGTTTGTCAGTGAGACAGTGAATGGTGTTAGCAAGTGCCAGAAGGAACAATAAAAGACCTTGCCTATAAAAGAGGAGCTAAGTTGCCAAGGAATGTACATTACCTTAAACTGGGAGTGTCTTCAGTGAACACATACATTGTGCATCTTGGGACTTGTGTAGGGATCAAATATCCCTCCATACTTGAAAGATTACTAGAAGAATTATCATTGGATCAAAGGGAATATTTATTTTTAGCCTTTTGAGGAATTTCCATACTGTCCCCGATACTGGTTGTACCAGTTTACAATCCTACGAGCAACGTATAAGAGAGTTCCTTTTTCCCCACAGCCTTCCCAGCATTGATTTTTGTTTGAGGCCTCTATCAAGAACCTGTCTGTTCTCTTTAAATTGCTATTTAACCCATCCCATGAAATTTCTACTTTCAGAGATTGAGATTTTTAAACACTCGGGATTTTTTGTGTGGATTCTTTTTAATACCTTTGTTTCCCTCTTTATGATCATTTTTTCTCTCCTTTCATGAACTTAGAGCATATTTTAATAGCTATTTTGTGTCTTTACTTGCTAAATTTATCACCCCTATTGCTTCTTGTTCCATTTCTATTGATTTTTCTCTGCACTGGGTGCCACATTGATTTGTTTCTTTGCTGTCTGTTTCTGATAATATTATATTCATTATGAATTCTATCTTCTATAATTTATTTTATTCCTTTAAGCACTGTTGCCTTTGTTTTGGGAAGCAGTTACAATCATGCATTGCTGAGTGACAGGAATACATTCTGAGGAACTAGGCCACTTCACCGCTATTCTACCATCATAGAGTGCACTTATATGAACTACAATGGCTGTGATGTCAGTAGGCAATACTAATGATACTGATATAACCATAACCATATCGGTGGTCAGTCACTGACTGAAATGTCATTATTTCATTTATTATTATTCTTCAAATTAGTTGGGTATTTTCAATGCTTGCTTTTAAACTTTGGGTACAACAAGAGAATCTTTTAGTATAGCAATACTCGCCTTCCATTATTTTAAAGGATTTTATCTTCTCCTTAATGTAGTAAAAGATCTTTTCACTGTGAGTAGGCAAAGTAAAACATTTTACCCATTTATTAATTTTCCTCTAAATCCAACTGTTCTTTTAAATAATCATTTTGTTAAGCCAAGTCACTCTAATTCTGTATTGCATAGATATTGTCCCTTAATTTAAAAAGTGAAATCGATGCCTGTAATTCTTTTTTAAATCAGTGTAAAAGGTGTATGTCCAGATTATAACAGACTGTTCGATAGTTGACAGGGCATGGCTTCACTAGGCAATGTGAAATGAAACGACCAATTTGCTGATTAGAGCTTAAGAGCTTTTTTGAAGGGAAGACTGATATGAACTGGTAAACACACAGAAGTATGTATACTGTGAAGTTAACTGCATAAACAGAAAATATTAAGACATATGAACAATAAAAGCTAGATTACTTCCTTCAAAGTATAAATGTTAGCTTATTAGAGTGATTTTTCTAAAACATGTGTTGCACATCCTGAAAAAAAGAGATTAGTCTCTTTCCACATCCAAATTTTGAAGATATGCAGGATACAGAAAACAGAGCCATAAGAGGCTTTCAGAAGAGACTGTGTTAAACATATTAGAAACATATGAGTATTTTGTTTGTCCAGCCCTTTTCTGCTAGAGACTCTAATCACAATCTTCACAGGACACAAAGATGGAATTACATAAGGTCTGTCACCCCTGAGATTGATTGTGAGTCTGAGTTTCCTGTTGTTATCTGGCCTAAAGACCAAGATTGCAGAGACTTTATTTTAGCTGCTTTGTGTTGCTTTTGTGTCACCTTTCTGAAGTACCACAGGGCTTGTGCATTAGACAGTGGTTATCAGCCTCAGTCTGTACGTTAGAATTACCTGGTACTTTTTTTTTTAAGTTTATATTTATTTCCTTTCTTCACTCCCCGAAGATTCTTAGTTGACTGGTCTGTAGTCAGTCCAGGCAGAGATAATTTTTAAGAGCACCCTGATGTGTTATGATTAATTACTGTAGAACTATGTGTGCAGTCATAATACCTTAGATTTATTTTGGTGGGGAATAAAAGGGTTGTGTGGTGTGTTCTGCTTTATGTCTTTTATTATTTTAACTTTTTTGTAGTGTTTGGGATTGAACCCAGGGCCTTGAACAAACTAGGGAAAACTATACCCCTAGCTCCTTTTAAACCTTTGTTTGTGTGTATTTTGTATTAATATTTATTTTTAAAATTCTAAAGGTGCATAACTTTTGAAAAATATATATTATGAGGGTGTAAATGTAAAAAAAAAATTAGAGAAACATAGTCCCAGGCTTCTGAACATAAAATTGCAACTTTCATTACTATTCTATTATAAAAAAACAGATGACTCAGCTCTTACATAGCTTTAACAACTTGATTATAAATTGCTTTCAAAAGTAATTAGGATTTTCCATATCTTTTAATGAATTACAAATATATTAACAGAAGAGATCCCCCCAAGACTGTACAATTTCTGAAATAAGTCAGAATATAGAGTTAACTAACAGCCAGAAGCACTTAAATCTCACTACTCAACAAAGAGTACACAGAAAACTCCCTTGCCATCTGGGGAAAATAATACTTCTCTATCATACAGCACACAAAAGCAAATTACAGATATATTTGAGATGTAAATTCAAACAAGATTATAATAGTATGGGATGGATTATATTTTCAAATCTCGTGATAGGAAATCTATGCAGCAAGTCACAAGACTCACAAGAGCATATCCAAAAACTTATGTAAAACAAATAATTATGAACAAAGCTAAAAAGATTAGACAGCCCAAAAGAATACATACATATAGATATATATAGATATATACACATACATAAATAATAAGTATAACATATATGAGTTTATTTACATAGACAGTTGGCCTTCTGAATTCATGGGTTTCACATCATGAATCTGACCAACCTGAGAACAAAAATGTTTTGGAAATAATTACACTCATAACTGAACCTATTCAGATGCTTTTCTTGTCATAACTCCTTAAAAATACACATAATGACTATTCAAATTTTAGTACATATTACAAGTAACCGGGAAACTTTTCAAAGTAAACACAACACATAAGTTGTGTAGGTTAAAGGAAAATAATATACTGTTTTATATAAAGGTTGTGAATATCAACAAATGTGTTAACCAAGGGACACAGATACAAAGGGAAGTGAAACTCTTACACCCATATAAGCACACATACACTGTCTTAGTTACTTATTCATTACTGGGACAGAATATCTGACATCTACACTTATGGGAGGGAAGATTTATTTAGGCTTACATTGTAAAAGATCTCACAAAGTCCATTCATGGGCAGCCCCACAACAGAAGCAAATGGCAGAGGTCTAGCTGGAGAAAAGCTCTCCAGTCAAGTAAGGGAGGAACAAGTTAATTTCTGGAGACTAAGGCAAGGCCAGAGTCTTCCCAGGAAGAAGCTGTAACAATGTTCCTCCTTCCTTCCTTTATTAATTCAAGCTGCTAGTTGGGCACCTACACCCAAGTTTGGTGCATCTCTCTCACTTCCTGTCCCACATGTCCATAACACACACCTGAAAGCCTGCTGGAAGCCCATTAATTTCAATAAGTTTCGCAATATCTCCAGGCAAGCCCCAAGCATCCACCCCTTCAAGCCAGACCCTCCTTCCCAATAGCACGCAGTTCCATAGATATCCCACTACAGCCAAATACATGAAGATTTTGAGGGACACTCTAGAATCAAACCATAGCATACACACAGTTATAACATTACCGGACTAAAGCCACATTATATGAAGTTCCTCTAACTCAATAACGAATAATAGAACAACAGGCAAAAGATAGGAACTGACAATTCTTAGAAAAATGAACATGTGACAATATAAGTGATAAAATAATCTTGCCAAATAATAGCAGTCAAATAAATGCAAAGAAGATTTTTTTACTTATCCTAGAAGAACTTTTTAACTTGCTAACAGCATTGTAAAAGCATACTCAACTGTCACTCTTGTGTACTGTTTGTTAAGAAAGTAAACTAAGGATCCTTGTTTTAGATCACACTCTAGCAATAGTTGTCAACTTTCTACCTTCACAACGCCTAATCTAAACTCTACATTAAATATTTTCAGCATAGAAAATATTACAGAAGTCAGAAGAGGCTGCATTGAGAATCCTTTTTATGTATCTACTTATAATGTTGAAAAATCGGAAGCCTAAATATCTGCTAGAACAAGAATTGATTATGATTCATCTATACATAGCAGATTTCTAAATTTTTCCTGCAAATAAACCCTTCTACCCTCTTCTGGAAATAATATTTTCTTCTGGAAAATGCCCTCCAAAACCCAGGAAGACAAGTCATCCAAAAGACTCGGTTACTCCCTCTTGATATGGGTTCAGTGAAAACAAGTAGCACCATGTTTGATAACCACCAGTTAAGTAATAAGGACAATATAGAGACAGGACCAGTCAGAGACTACAAGGAAACTGATTGCTTCTCCTCCTGAGCCCACTGAAACTGGACGGTTGGAGGCTATGTTAGCTACATTATGGAAAAAGCTAATCTGAAAATGAAGTCAGCAACTGAAGAAGGTAGAGCTAAAAAAAAAATTCCCACATAAAGTTTGTTCTCATCCTTAGACTCTAGTTCCAGAAAGCATCATAAGTTTGTCTGAGTTGAATTTCTATCAAGTGCAACTGAAAGGAATCCAGCAGTGAAACATAACATGACTATCAAGAGAATGAGATGAATATGTAAATACAGGTATAGATTTCCATACTATGATAAGGGAAACTACATCACCTTTTTATTGTTTATTTTTGTTGTCATTTATGTTGTTCTTTTTTCTATTAGTAGTGAAAATTTGAAAAAAAAGATGTTCATTTTAGCACATGTAAGATTTTTAAAATCCATATGTACATATTACTTTTAAATAGTAGGATGAAATAAAATGGCCTAAACATAAAATATGCATCAAGGGCTTATTCATGAAACTTATCCCAACCCGGTTTTCACAGAAGACTTTCGAATATTTTCATAGAAAACAACAGAAATAATAAAAGCAAATTAAATTTTAGGGAAACATTGAGTGAAATAACATCTGCATGCTCATCTACATATAAATTTTATTAATCTCTTCCTGAAGACACAAATCTAGAAAGCAAGTATTTCTTCAACCAACTTTCTATTATTCTAGAGAAGTAGTGTATATATAGTTGAGATTAGATGATCTCAAACAGTTTTGAAACTACACTACTGTTACATCTGAGGCGCAATTACAGAACAAAAAAGGAAGGACGTATTTCTAAAGAACCCCAAAAAAGAGAATACTCAAAAAGCAAATTTTGTTACCTGCCAATAGATTCAAGGTTGTACTAGGACAGACCACTCAGATAGGATATTCCTAACTTGATCAACATGAAAGACTGTCTTTCTTCACACCAATATTTTCATCCCAAATGTTACATCCATATTTCAAGGGCTTCTTCCTACTCTCTATACTAAGTCACCTCAGGTGCTTAACTACTCACTGTTTGGGGTGAAACATATTCTACATAACTCCAAAAACAGCACACCAGACTTAGGTATCAGCCAAACCTAAGGCTTTTCCATTCATAAAAAAAGAATGAAAACTGAAATATTTAGCTCTAAAACAAAATAAAAGTGAAATAAAATTTGAAAAACTACCATGCTAAAAAGAACAACAATGGCATTTACTTACTTCATATTTTCTTGACAGTCAAGAAATCATGAAAAAATATTCACAATCAAAATTCCAAGATAAAGTGAAAATTTAATTGGAAAACTATCTTGACAAAAAAAGTTGAGCAAGCAGATCTAAAATCAATATTTGGCTGAAACTCATGCAAAATTATCAGCTTGACTTTTAAAATCTATAAACAATGATTTTAACATAAAATCTTTCATATTTAATAACACCTGAAAAATCAGTTATTATCTATTCAAATTCAAGAAATAAATAAAACAACATTCTGGGAAAAAATACAACATTCTTACAAAACACTGATAAGATACCAAACCATTATGTGATATACATGCTACACT
Source organism: Ctenodactylus gundi (assembly GCA_004027205.1). Lineage (NCBI taxonomy): Eukaryota > Metazoa > Chordata > Mammalia > Rodentia > Ctenodactylidae > Ctenodactylus > Ctenodactylus gundi. The sequence continues at coordinate 71,362 of PVKB01005510.1, read as the reverse complement.
GACAATATGACCTATGAGTTGAAAAAGTATAAGCAGATTCAAAGCCACTACTTTATCCCTATAATTTTAATCAACAGGCACAATAATGTCCCATAGTTTTTAAAAAGGTAACTGCTTAAAAGTTATGTTTTACCACATTATATAAAATACATAGTAGATATAGGTTTTATACATAATCATTTTAATTTTGTAAGAAGTATGATTAGGATACTGGTATAATGAGAGAAAAACATTTTTCTTAATCATTCACATTCAACAATAAGAATGCTCTGTGCACACACTAACTCAGAATAACAGCATTTCATTTCAACCATTCCATACTACCTATCTCGGGTTTAATTGCGTCATACAATATCAAAAAGAATCCTACTCAGACTCTCAATAATAAGTCTGATTAAGCAAATAACTTCCAAATCATAAAAGCTTTTATTTTAAGATAACTACTATGCAAATACAGTGTAGAAATCAGACTTGCTGTAATTGGGGTAAAAAAGACAATTTCTACACATTGCATTCATCTTGCATTCTCTGTCTTTCACATCTTCTAAGTGCTAAAATGTATTTATACTCGTGAGTTACTAGGAGGCTTAACACAAGAGAACTATGTGTTTAAAAAAGCAAACTATGCTAGATAAGGAATCTCCAAGAATTTCCAATTTTACAAGCTTTTGTGACTTATCTCATTAAGGAGGATTATATGTGCAATACACTAAATAGAAATAACTGTATTTTACTCAAGTCCATTCAAATATATCAAATATAAAGTGTAGACATGAAGCTAACTACAGGAGCATCAATGATCTGAGGGCAGTAGGCACAAAATTATTTTGTTGTCAGTATGTATTTATGTCATTGTGATAAGAACTGTGCAAAAACTATCTCTGCCATTTCACTTAAACAGATTCATCACAACTGCAGCAAGCATTTCCTGTGACATTCTGTTGTCATCAGCCTAGGTGATACTCCATTCACTCAACCTTTTCTTCTTCATCTGGCCTTTTTGTATGGAAGCAGTAATAATTTCACAATTTCTCCAACTTACTCAGAAATGTCAGCTCTTGCATAAAGCTCCATTATGTAAAATGCATGCAGAATTGGCTTTTCTAAATCCACTCTTTCAGCTACATCTATCTCTCCATTTGTCTGTATATCAAATGTTTTACTTTCTGAAAAACATATTCTAACAGAAAAAGCTAAATATATAGGTTAATCCAATTAAAAACATATTTCTCATAGTCTATTAGAGCTTTCAATTTTCAAAACAACAATGACACCAAAGTCCAACACGATGAACCAAGGAGATTACTGGGATTCCTTAGGGAAGTATGGATGAGGGTTTACTAACAGAAGTACTGGTAAGGGGCCCCCTACAGGAGTATGAGTGAAGATCCTCTTACAGATGACACTGCAGACGTTCACATCTGCTTTACACTCCTGATTTTCACTATAGATCTAGTAAGAGTAGCTATCAGTACTCATGCCTCAGCCTGAAGGTTGGCTTCTTTAAAATTTCCTACATCAGATTACTTAGTCCTCAGCCCTTAATGTCAGTCTCTGAAAAAGTCTCAGGACATGGGCAAAATGAAGACAAACTTTATGCCTGAGTGTAACACACACGACCTCTAGTTCAGCTACCAATGGAGTCTGGTTTCCCATTAAAATCTCCTGAGCATGGACTTAACTCTTTGCATTCAAAAAGCATTCCAGTCTTCTGATCCCTGACCAGAGTCTCCCATCTAGCTGGCCTTACAGCATTCTATGGTTTATCTGTCTACCATCTTCAAACCTTCCCAAATTCCTCCTGCAAACCAGTTCTAAAGGTTTCTGTACCAAATTGTCATGTACAATCACAACAATGACCACACTTCTCTGGTACCAAATTGCAGCTTGGTCACTTTCCACCATGGAACAGAACATCAGATACCTGCAACTTAAAGGATGCGAGAGTCACCTTGGCCCACCGTTCTTACGCAATTCAGACAAGAGCTGGCTGTTTCCAAGGCAGCAAGGGTCTGGCAGAGGTGACAGCTCACTCGTGGTCAGGAAGCAGAGAGAGGAGAAAGGAGCCAAGGATAAGAACACCTTCGAAGTCACACGCCCAGTGACATGCCCCTTCCAACCAGCCCCTACTTCAAAACGTAAGATCTTTGGGGGACAGTTTAGGCGTAAACCATTAAAAAGGGGTGAGGTAAATGTCTAAGCACCAAAAAAATTGCATGTTTCTCTAGTTTAAATAATTCCAAATGCTAATCTAAGATCAGTCTCCTACTTGTAGCTAAATAAAATCTAATTATTTTCTTAAATATCTTATTTAATTTTAGCCAGGATACCCAATTTCTAGTATTTGTCTAAGTGAAATATTGAGCCTAGTTAAATCTGAAATTAACAATGTAACCCAATCTTCTGAAAGAGTTAAATCCTAGAAGAAATAGTACATCAAGTACTTAGTATTTAACATCTCCTCTATGCCACAGGCATTGCCCACCTGTGACTCGCCATTTTTTTGTACTTCTTTTATAGTGAAGAAAAAATGTCTTGGGTCATAAGATATATAATATGGTTAATTTACACATAGAAGTACTGACAGTTTCTTTTAAAAACTTTTCATCATAACATTACAAATAGCTATACGCCATGGGTCAGACACATTTGTCTACAGCATCATATTGAGCACATTTTATGCAAATACAAATTAAACTGCCCAAAACTAGAAAATTTGTCTCATTTTCATCAAAACAACAGAATTGCAAAGCTGTATATAAGAAGCAATTTTCATTGTCTAAAAAACAATTGTTGCTTGACTTGATAATAGCAGTTAGCTACACTGAACAGGCAAAGGCATCTCAAGAGTACAGACAAGCCTTCAGGAATACTGAAAAATGCCCAAGGATTCCATATACAAGAATGGCGGTAGGGTGACAGGAGTGGGAGGGAGAACACTGGGTGATTTGATTATGTACAATTTTGTTTCTGATTCTTTTTATGTATATGCATATACCCTTCATATCTTCTACAAGCCAGGATTTTTATCTTTAGAAAAATAAAAAATGTTTAAAATTTTCACATTGAACCAAAACCTGAGATTATTATGCAAATTACATACTATTCTCAGTTAAAACCCAAACCAGTGAGGCTTGGTGGCACTGCTTATAATCCCAGCACTGGGGAGGGGGAGGCTGAATTAGAAGGATCCCAAGTTCAAGCCAAGCCTCAGTAATTTAGCAAGGCCCTGTCTCAAAATATAAATAAATAAATAAATAGGCTAGGAATATAGATCTGGATGAAAAGCTTGAGTTCAGTCCCCAAAACAAAAACTTAGTAAGTAATTCAACAAGTAAATAAATCTATTATCTAATTGAAAAGATTTTCTAAACAAGCAAAGCCCTATTTTAAGTACAGTTAATACCCAGAATATAACAGGAATATAATATATAATGTGTATTACAAGAGCGATCAATAGATGATTATCATGAATACATTTCATGTACTTATGCTAGAGATAGCATCTGATCCCCCAATTCCCAGAAATGCCTTCTATTAGTAAATTTATCATAATTTGTTTGCTTCCATGCCACAATTCCCCATGGTTATTTATGGCACCCCACCACCAATTATATTATAATTTCATCACCAATCTAAGAACTTTTATTCATACTGCAATATCAATGTATTTTCACAATGCCAAAATATAAAGTGCTTTTATTGCAGTGCTTTATCCTGACGATGTGTTATTTATGCACACATATCTATTATAAATCAAATATTGTAGAGAAGAAAGAACAAAAAGTACACACATAAAACAAAAAAGGGGGTGAAATGATGTAGTAGTGAACAGCAGGAGATTAGACTCTCAGCCTTGCTTCCATTAAGAAGTTCTGACAAGCTAAAGAAAGAACACAGCCTAAGAAGTGCCTGAGCAGCTGCACAAGTCCCAAAATGATATTTGATTTTTTTTTTTTTTACATTATGAGCTTAATTGCTAACTAGAAGCTGCTCTGGTAAATAGTTGAACAGGTGCATCTAAATTTGACAAATGAAAATATGCAGGACCAAGATGAACAATCGTAACCTAAGTTTAGGAACTAGTCTAAATGAACAGTAAGATTATAGCTGTTAAAATGGTATTTTTAAAACAACCTTCCAATAATAATGTTCTCAAAAAAATAGTTTGGCCAAAATACAAGGTGTAGAATTCATGGCATCCTGTAAATTTTTTAAAAATTAAGGTAATTTTTATATCGATTCAAGTTAAATGCACTTCGAAAAACTCTCACAAAATAAGCTAAATTTAAAACAGAAACAAAAGATCCAATATCAAGATAGCTACAATATACATGAAATAAGAGCAAGAAAACAATTTTTTCTTTTTTACTAAACTTAAAACAATATTCTTGGAAACGTTTTTCCATTCTGAATATTAGCGTTCTTTCTTATAAAGTATCTACAACTGGAAAGTATACTTCTTACTAATGGTCTTTTCTAAAAAAAAAAAAAGTAGAAGAAGAATCCCTGTAAACATCTTCCTAACATATTTAGCACCACTAAGATCAATGATTCAAATTGCTCAAACTCAGGGTGAATCCCTATAAGCATGGAATACTCTTAACACTAAAACGCTACTCACTTGAAATAAAATAGGCTAAAATCACATTCTTGAAACTACAACAAGACCAATCATGTACTGTTTCTTTTAAACATATCATGTATATGAATTAGTTGTGTGATCTTGCCTACTCACCTTCCAATTCAATATAGTCAGCAATGAAGAATGTACCATGTACCACCTAGTGGCCAGGAAAGATAATAAAGTTGCCTTCACAGCAGGCATTTAGAGCAGAAAATTAATCACTATGGAAGTACAAAAGATTAATAATAACACACGGAAAACATACAAAGCCCAAAGGTAACCCATATATAACTCCAAGTGCCTCCATGACTCAGTCTGAAAGTGCAGCCAATATTGCCTACTTAAGTATCTCCACTGACAGCACAACGAGTTCAATGCAGGATGGGTAAGCTACTGTTGCTGGTGAAAGGCAGTGCTCTCATGCTCCCTTTTCACGGAAAAGCATTTCTGCAAACCTTCAGCAAACATTCTGTAGAATTCATAAAAACCTGGGGTGAACCCAAAAAAGAAGCTGCCTGGTGTAAGAAATTTCCCTTTGATCCGATTTTTAGTCCTTCCTTTAAAAGCTCCTGTCAGATCTTGTCCCTGAGCAGAGACTACAGCTACCAGTCATCATAGTGGGGAAGACCACATGGATAAACTTATGACCACCTGGACAGACATCTTTTGCTTGAATACTAGAATTCTTCCGATAATGAGACACGTATCTTTACAGGAATTCAAAAGGACCCAGACATGGTGGTACACACTTGTACTCCTAGCACTCTGAGAGCCTGAAGATGAAGGACCACAAGTTTGAAATGAACCAGGGCAGTAGTTCAGTGACCTAGTGAGAACTTATCTCAAAAAAAAAACCCACAGTGAAAAAAAAGCGTTTCCAAACTCAACTTGTAGTACCATAGTACAGCCACACACACAGCCACACACACACACACACACACACACACACACACACACTCCTTTTTAGAATGAATATCCTTTTTATTTTAGAGGACAAAAGTAGCAAAGTTTCCCTGGCTGGTATAATAAATAACCACAAACATGATAATCTGAACAAAAATTCATTCTCTCAATCTTATCAGCTCTCCATATCAGCTCCCCCAAAACAGCCAGTCAGAAAAGGTGTTAATAACAAAGGTGCAAACACCTGAACAAAAGAATTCTCTATGAGTTTTAGTTTTGCTTCCACTGTAAAGTCTCTCAATACAGTTTTAACCCTTCCACGATGAAGATATTTTCCTGCTCAAAGTCAGAATTACAAATTTGGTAAACTGCTTCTCAAATCTGAAAGTGTCCTCTATCTCTCTTCACATTAAGTCAACAGACTGTGGTAGTCAATAAGTTCTTAAGAACTCAGTCTCCCAGAAAGACACAGTACCTGAAAATTTAAAAGGAATCTAAACTCATTGCTTTCATGTACATTTTTATAACATTAAAATAAGCTCATTTAGTTCTGAAAGACCCAGTAAGAAGAGTTTTATGGTATCCAACTCAGGTACATGTTAAGTCATTCTGAATAGCATCCTATAAATAAAAACTATCAGATATTTGAAGTATCACTTCATCACTAGGGTAACAATTTTTTCTTCTTTTGAAGACCTATGTTTTCTTTAGATCCAAGCATTTGTGTTTCCAAATATTTTCAGTTCATGTGCTATAAGTTGTAATCATCATTTAATAAGAAGTTATTTTCTCTTCATAGATTCAAAATCAGTAACAGCATAGGCAATTTGGGAATGAGTGCAGGAGAGTGTTACATCAAACTGTTTAAATAGTGTTAAAGATTATCATATTTGTAGGATAAAATCAGAAATAATTCAAATCATTTAACCCCTAGCATGCAAACTAAATGGCACAAAAGTGTGCTGAATATTTCCTCAGATATATTTATAGGTAAGTTCAGAAATGAGCCTTTGACATTGGGATTAAAACAAGTAAAATTGTCATGACTAAAGAAGAAAGTGAATAAAACAAAATAACTTTGTACTGCACAACATTTTGATACCTAAAATTTATTAAATTATATACCCTGTCAAATATAAAAAATAGATCAAAAAGCAATTTAGGACTATCTAACCAAATTAGTGTATGCAGAATAAAAAGGAGAAACAATGAAGTTAATGAATTTTTTAGAAAGTACAACTACAATATGGTCCATTCATACAGATTTAGATAAGTGCTTTCCTTCTCATTATGCCTTTAATATTTATCTTAGGTACAGTGTGCATGCCTGTTATCCCAGCAGAAACAGAAGAATCACAAATTAATGAGATCTTATCTCAAAATTTGGGGCTGGGAGCCAGGCATGGTGGTGATACCTATAATACCAGCTCTCTGGAAGACTGAGACAGTAAGACTGCAAATTTCAGGGACCTGCCTGGGACCAAAAAAGCAAGCCCCTGTATCAAAATAAAAGATGATTGGGGATGTAGTTTGGTATGAAGTCCAAGGGGCTGCAGGTGTAGCTGAGTACTAGAGTCTTGCCTACCCTTCAATGCTTCAGGTCTTGTCTTGGGATTGGGGATGGGTGTTCTTGATTAGCTATGCCTCAGGCCTGAGTTTTTCAACTCTGAATTGATATTAGACTCATCTGAAAAGCTTTTAAAAATACTGATGGCCAGGCCACACTGTCCAGACTAAATATTTTGGCGTCTGGAAAGTAGAGAAGTATTTTTAAGTACAATTTTTTCTCCAAGACTGAATTTTCCAGATATGCATCACATTCAACTACTAAATTTCACTTCAGTCGAAAACAATCATTGTTCTTTAAGACCAAACAATACCAAATCCAGAAACTATACCAGCTTACTGAAATGTTGGCATTTTGTTGAATACACTATGAGAAAACACAGTAGGCACAATAGAAAACTGTAGAAAGGCTAAATAAATATCACAGCCAAATTATGAAGAGTTGAATCAGACATTCATAACTCTAAACAAATAGAACAGATGCTAATGTATAGCCAAGGATGAAATCATCACTTGGATACAGGAAATGTCTGCATGTGCTTGTGCATGCATGTCAATATGTGTGTGTGCACGCCTTCGTGAGCATGTGTGTTTAACTGAACTATGCTCTGCATACTCTTAATAAGACTGGGGGGAAGAATGAAATCATACCCTAAACAATTTACATCAAATTATAGTGAATACCCAATAAATGTTTTTCCTGTTAAGCAAATCTGGTAATATCTGCAAAGCATGGATTTGTCTGCTTTTGCTAATCCATATTCACTTTAAGATACTTTGGAAATCCACTATGCAAACAAAAAATTAAGGAGCATACTGTTGACTGATCAAGTCCATTAAATTGTGAAGATTAAGACTCAAGTTGTAAAATAAGTTTTGTAATATTTTAAAAATCAATGCCAATCCTCCTTATTATGTTGATACTTTATATTCTGGAAGCAATGAACCAATACATGTTCCTCTGGTCCCTAAATTTTGAAACAGAGTATTTCGAACTACAAAGCAAAAACATTTGCCACACAGTGAAAAATCAAGATATGATTGTTTGATTCCTCTTATATTTTGTTTGTTGGTTGCTCTACTCCTATCTTAGCCCAGGGACATTTTTAGATGTGCCTACACTTGGTAACATTCCAATGTCTCCATCTAGTATCATGGTTTCTTCATCACAACCAAAACAATGTCTCTCTTGTGCCCTCCCACCTGCCAGTGCAATACCAAGTATGCATATGAGTAACTTCTTATTAGTACAGACTGAGCTGTGAAATTCAAGTATAATTTTTCTCCAAGACAAGACTGAATTTTCCAGATATGCATCACATTCAACTACCACTACATTTCACTTCAGTCAAAAACAACACTGCTCTTTCAGACCAAGCAACACCAAACCAAGAAAGTATTCCAGCTTACTGAAATGCTGGCATTTTGTTGAACACACTACAGGGAAACACAATAGGCACAAATGGAAACAGTAGAAGGGCTAAATAAAAATCACCGCCCATTGATGAAGAGTTAAATCAGACATTCATAATCCTAAACAGGTAGAATCATTAATCAGATTGTTACATATCAATTATGTGCTATTTAAATCAAAAGAAATTTACTGAATCAAACTGGGTTTCACAAAAATGTAAAGGCTTAATGTCTTGTCTTACACTGTCAAATAATCCCTCACACAGGAAAAAAACACCTTCTGTAATGGGATTTTTTTGGAGTGCAAAGTCTAATTTTACTTCTATTGCAACGATACCAATTAAATTACTATGCATGAAAACAAGGAAAAAGTACTGGTCTTAGAGCACCATCTCTTGGAAAGAAAAGTAAATGTCACATTTAATAAAGTCAGTGTAGAACAACTATTTGAATTGCACTGCTAATCTTAGAATTTTTTATAAAATTTTTTTCTCTGTCAAAATACTATAAATTCAAAAACGTATTTCAGTATTTTGTAAATTTTTACTCATCGCCAATATTAATTATTTAGTCTTTTCAACTATTTTCCAAATAAGGCCAGAGCTTGACAAAGCATCCTGATCCTTTGCCTAATGTAAATAAAAGTCTACACATTTACAAGCATTGTTTTATAAAAGTAAAGCAAAGGAAACTTCTACAAATAAGTAATTTAACTATTTTTCATAGGTCTTTGAATTTAATTGATAGCTTTTAACACAACAGTCTAATTAAATTTTATTCATATTTACCAATGGGAATTTATAAATTTAAATGTTCTCAATTACTTTGAAACTCCATTGATAAACATAAATTGCTGGTATTTGGGCCTTTCTACAAGTTCCACTCAAGAACTTGTCAATGGGTTGTACTGTCTGTACATCATTTGTACATGCAGAGAGAGAATAACAAGGTTAATATTAACCTATGGAAAATACTTTTCCAACATATACAAGATCAGTAATAAATACAACCTCAATCTCAGGTGAGGTTCAACATATCTCACAAAATAATTGTACTCATCCTCTTTTTCTTCATCCCAACTCCCCCAAATATTTAGAAGAAAACCCCAAGAAAGGGCTTAGTATTGAGCCAGGAGTGGTGGTACAGCACCGCCAGTCCCAGCTACTGGAGAGGCTGAAGCAGGAAGATCACTTGAACATTAGAATTTGAGACCAGCCTGGGCAACACAGCAACACTATCTCAGAAGTGGGGAGGAGGAAATCTACTGCAATTCATAATAAATTCCTGACTCAAAATATCAGACTTCTGAAGGAGGCAAAAGCTGAAGAGCAGATCAAAATAATCTTAACAACCACACTGAACATATATAATATTCTCTATGCTACATGTTGTAATTTTGCTATTGTTAATAGTATAGTATACATATTAACTACCTTCTTCAGATCAGCTAGAGAAGCTTGTTCAAAATACTAGGGTTTTATGCTAAGCCTTTCTTTTTACCAGAAAGATTTATTGATCACTAGCACCTTGACAGAAGGCACTGCCATTTGTCAGACAGAAAAGACTGGGAGAGAAAGGATCAAAGGTAAAAATGAATTCACTTTCATCATGTTCCAGTAGAGATGCCCACCTGACCAAGTGGATAATGTCCAGTATGCGGACAAATATAGCATCCACAAGCTCAAGGAAAAGGTTAAAACTAGAGATATAAATCTGAGAGATGTCAGCATATCGATGATATTAAAGCAATAGATGAGACTATCGAGGGACACAACATAAAGCAGTCGGTCTCAACCTTAACTACACCTTAGAATCTCTTGGGACACTTTCAAAGAACGATTCCCTATCCTAGCCTAGTAAATAAGATTTTTAGCTCTCTGGTGGGTGGGATCAGAATCCATATTTTTTAAAGCTCCCAAAGTGATTTAAAAAATTCCTCACCATAAAAATTTTCAAAAAACATACAACAGCAAAGACATAGTATTTTGAGTATCATATATGCATTGCCTAGCTTAAAAAATTATTAACTCATAGGTAATTTTTTGTTTCAACTTCACATTCACATTCTTCTTTCCCTTGTACTATCCTGACACTAGATTATTTTGAAGCAAATCTCAGATATACCTATCGTTCATGAATTTTTAATGGATATCTCTAAAATATTCATACCAAAAAAACTTTTTATTCCTTAATATTGTCAAATACCCAGTCAATGTTCAAATGCTCCTGCTTCTTTTTCCATTTTTATAGAATTTATCAGGTAAAACAATTGATAATCACTCTTAAATTATTTTATAGGTTAACCTTTTCTTTGCCCATATAATTCAATAGTTTTTGACACTGAATTTTGTCGATTATATTTTTGGTTATATCCTTATGGAGGTGTTACAGAGTAACACATATTCTGTTTCCTCTATTTCTAGTAAACTGATAGGAAGATCTGGAGATGACTGGCTTCAGGAAACATTCTTTGGCAAGAATATCTCAAGAGAGGTAAAAATATCTTCACCAGGAAGCACATAAGACATGCCCATCTCTTTATCCAACATTAAGGTTGATAATGGATTGAGATATTAATGCCAGCCTAATTCACCCATTACAAAGTTCCTCATCAGTTTTATTTTGTTTTGATTTGCTTTCAGACAGGGTCTCTCTCAGTAGTAGAGGCTGGTCCTGAACTCAACACCTAACTCAGACTGGCCTCAAACTCAGGGCAATCCTTCTGCCTCAGCCTCTCAGAGTTGATAGTACAGGCATATGCCACAATCCCTAGCTAATCTTTCTGTGGTGCTGGGGATTCGCAATCAGGACCTTAGCACACAGCACACAGCACATGCTAGGAAAGTGCTTTAACAATAGAGTTATGCCCCCAGGTCCCCTCATCAGGTTTACTTAAACTTACAGCAGACATTAATGATCACTATCAGGAACTTTGATTTTATAAGTGATGGCAAGAAAACTGATACTCTCATTCTATCATACCTTATTCTAGCATTAATTAGAAGACTTCTATAAAGAAAGTCCTCAAGTGATTCCAATATGCATCCAAGGTTGATTAGAAATAGAAATGTAAGTGGCTGGTGTGATTTAAATATTCTCTCAAAATTCATGCTGAAATATAATTGCCACTAACATTATTAAAGAGGAAGGGCTTTTAAGGCATGATAAAGTCAGGAAATCTCTGCACACTCTTGGATAGCAGTGTCTCAGAAGCTGAGAGGCGTTGTGGTAAAAATTAAAAAGTGGGAAGGATCAAATGTCTAAAAAAAACACTAGGAGATCAAACAAGGTAAGAGCAGGGAAATGTCAACCAGCTATGAAAATATGGAAGTCTTTCATGACCACAAGCACCATTTCAATGATAAAGTGGGAACAGAAGTGTCATTGAAATGCAAGGACGTCCAGATTGTGAGTACATGTAACTCAAGTTGTGCTGTGAAAATCAAGAAGCACTGAAGATGAACTCATCTCAATTCTTACAGACTAGACTGTAACATTCTCCCACTGCAGTGTATTGTTCTAAAACCTTGAACCTGAACATGGATATATGTAATAAAAAACATCTCTGGCTCCCTATTGCCTTCAAAATGAAATCCTGAGCTTAGTGATAATACACAGATTAATACTTTGATTTTCTAAAGCATCTCTCCTCCCCTGGAGGCCTTGTATTTAAATTATGTAAATTCCTCACTTCATAAGCTCTTTAAAATTTTCTATGTCACGTGCTTGTCAGAGGCTTTCTCCTCTTCACGTGATAAATTTATATATACATTGATTAGTTTAGCTTAAATATCCTCAACAGTACACTATCAGGCATACACATCAACACATTTTTTTCCTGTGATTATTATTTGAAGCCAGAAACCTAACAGTTGGCCTTGACTCCTCCCGCTTCCAGTCATATCTGCTCATCCCTCCTATTAACTCCACCATCACATGCCACACTCTACTTTCTCAACAAAGCCTCCATCCATCCTTTCCATGCAGCCGCTTCAGCTCTCTTGCCTCTCAAAAGACCTCCCTATTTCATCTCCCTCATTCATTTTTCACAGAGAAACCACAACGAACCCTTTAAAATACACGTTCTTCCAAGAATAGAAACCTAGAATGAGCTCTTATTGCTCCTAAAAATGATTAAGTGGTTGACAAAGTCCTTCATCTTATGACCCTTGTCCCCTTCTCCAGTCTAGTTTCCCTAGTCTCTCACAACCCTGTCTGTGTCCTGGTGATATTGGCCTGAACTTCACAGAGTTCTTGTAGGTGTCTCCTGACCTACACCCTCTTGACCTCACTAGCCTTTCCCACCTAAGTTCAAATGTCATGCCCTCAGGAAATAACCAATGAACAACAAACCGATCTGCTCCTAGGACTCTCCAGCAATTCCTAATTCTTGCTGCCATTTCTACTGACATGTACAACTGTGCGTGATGATGTCATCAAAACTCATCACACACCTTTGACAGCTCCCTGAGGACTGTAACCATGTTTGCTTTGTGTACCACTCAGACCGACCATCAGGCATTCAGTGAACAAGCAAAACCCTTCATGATTTGACTTCCTCTGGTTGCTGACCAGAACCTGAGCCCTCAAAATGAAGAATGAATTCAGCTACACATCTCTTCATGTAACATATCCAATTCCAGGTATTCTTTACCAACTAATACAATTATAAAGAGAGATTAGTTTACTAATACTTAATTTTAAAAATCTACCAATTATTCATTTACCTTCAAATGCTTCATTAATTAATTTCTTAACATGAGAAAAATGTAAGGGAATTATTCTGGTTCTGGGCACAAATCAATTCTATAGATTTATATTGTTTGGCCTATTACTGAACATCTTGATTAAATGTTCTTGAAGACAATTAGAAAACTTCGATGACATGTGAAGGCAGAGCCTGAGACATTTTGTTTCTTTCAAGTGTGTTCAAATGAAAATTAGCAAAATCAGCTTAACTCACTAAAATTGCAAAAATTCTAAAGTACATTTTAAATTGTAATACACCATGTAACATCATTAACATTATAATTATTACATTATCCAGTCTTTTAGTTTCTAGAAGAATATGTCATTTGTTAGCATAACTAAAAATAAACTTTATTGAATATAATTATATGCAAGATAGAAACTAGCAATTGGAAGTTATTTGACTGAAGTTTTATCCAAAATATTTTTTAAAGCATACCTATTATTTCAGGTAATATGGCATTTTTCTCACTTAGATAAGAGGTACACTTGTAAATGTGGAAATAAATTACCAAAAAGGACACATGAACCCATCCTATAAGGACTCAAGGAGTAACCCAAGAAAATACTCTTTTTGACTAGACATGTCCTTGAAATTATGTTAGCCTTATCAGTGCGTAATCATCAGTACCCAAATCATCAGATACAAGCTCCTTTACTTCTGGTTCTTTCTTCTTTCTGTCCTCTTATGTTCCAATGTAATAACAATAAGTCTTAGTATCTACAAATTTCAAGGCAGTTTCTAAGTCTAATATAAACCAAATGAAGAATTCCCTATCTTTTGCTAATATTTGGGGAAATTGAGAGAAGGAAAACAAGAATTCCTTGTGCCGTTTTTCAATTTTTCTGCAAATATGAAAAAAATCACAAAATCAAGATTTAAAACATGTTTTAAATTTCTAAACTAAATTTAAAAAGATATTCTCCTAGGCTCTGGGGACAAAGCTCAGTGACAGAGAGATTTCCTAGTACATACAGGCTCCTGGGTTCAATTTCCAACACTGTCAAAAAAAAAATGTTGACTCTTTAAAATATAGCAATAATGAAGTTCACATCTTTCATTTTAAATTTAAGCCTAATAGAGACCAGAATTTCATCCAAAGGTTCTGGCCAGAAGATTATTTTTCTCCATTTCTATTCCTGGCTGACATGCCCAACTGCAAAAGCTATCTGGTCAGCATACCTAAACCATAAACCACCTCCCACGTCTCCTACAGAGGCAACCAATATTCCTTCAGACTGAGGACCTCCTCAATACACTCCAAGGAAAACATGCCCACCCCACCACCTTCAAAGCTGAAAAGTCCACATCCGCAATGCAAAGTTTGATATAATATGACACAAGTTAACGCATGGAAAGCCTATTTTTGTTTAAGCATGAAATGGGAGTAGAAACCTTTCATCCATTGAAAAAACAAGATTGAACTGGCTGATACTCTGATGGCACTTACACCATATCTAGAAAAATAAACAAAATGAAGGTCAGCATGTAACAGAGAATAGCTAACAGGTGCAGGATCTGGGTTTGCTGAGATGGCCAAAACAAGTAACCTCTGAGCTGAGAAGGATGAATTGGAAGTGGCCTCAGAGCAAGGAAGGCAAAAAAGACACTACACTACGGCAAAAACAAATTAGGCAGCCGAGGAGCAGAAAGAAGTGCTTCTTGCTAGAAGTTGAGGATTGTGCGATGGGTAAGGTGGCAGCAAGCGAGGAAGAGAGAGAAGCCTGGGGAGCAGGCCATGAAGAGCGTGAGAAGCAGCTCAGATTTCACCTGTTCTCTAGTGAAGCAAGAAGCAAATGCCAAGCCTGTGGTAAATCCAATCTACAGGCTGTAAGCAGAGAAACGACACACTACTCTTTTTAAAACAACTTTGACTGCTTCTCAAAAATGAACTGTGAGGAAGAGGAGCACTACCATAACCAAATTAACAGGCCTGAACTTCAACTAAACAGACTAGCTGTGGGAATTCAGATGGCTTGAAGTTCATGTCTACAGAATGCCTCCTGACTTAATGAAGCTAGGGAAACTCTTTTGACCTTTTGTGATTCAGGTAGAAGACTGCCATGAATTCTAATGCACAGGAGGAAGATGCTTCACACAGTCATAAAGCAAGAGAATAGTTAATTGTCCTAAAATAAGAACTTGAGTCAGAGGGTAGAGTTAAGGAACTGGTTTCTATGTCCATAGAAGTGCTTATATCCATAATAACGATTGTATGCAAATCACTGAGTAGATCCCCTAAGAATGTTCCCCTAAGTATGTGCTCTTGCTTTTCCTTGGATATAAAATGCTTAAAGTTAGAAAATAAAATTGTTCTATTCTTGAGATGGTCCCACAAGTCTGAGTGGACACTAATTATGCTGCCTATCCACAATCTCCTCCTCATACTCCGTCACATAGGCCGTGACAATTAGCATAATACAAAATTTTAAAATTCACAAGGAACAGCTAACCTACTGTTTCTTGCATAATCACTTCAGTATGTGTTGCATTTCCTAAATGAGCTACAGCAACAACTTGTAGTCACACTCCCTGGTTTAACATCTAGGGATTTTTGTGGTCCAGTTAACAAATGCTGAGGAAAAGTCACAGCTGTAATTATAGTGGTAATTTAATGTAAAAGGCTCAGTCAATTGAAAAATAAGATTGTTTTTAGTTTCTGCAATAGAGCACATTATCAAGAGATTAACCACCTATCCACAAATTTGTTAGACAAAAAAAAAAAGTCTTGTTTTTAAATGCCTATTTGGTTTAAATGAGTTAATGGACTACAACTAAGAGGGTAAAATATTAATTAAAATTCCACTGACTTCATAATTAGGTCTTCTTATTTTTTAAATGATCTCAAATAGCTCCATCACCTCGTGAGTTTATAATCCATTACTCCTTATCAAAGGACACTGTCATTTAGCCACCTTCATATTCTGGTATCTCCTCCTCTGTTGCCTTTAAAATTTGCAAATCACTTCAAGCACTGTGGCAACTAGATGTGCAAAACATGCTATTTTCAATCAGTTCATAAAGTTAAAAGTAAGTAATTTAACTATACAGTCTGAAGTGCAAGGTTTCTAGCTAGAGACAAATGTCTTAACAGAATTAAATATACGCCAACTAGATCCTAAAGCACTACTGTGCCAAACTGCATGCCATCCAGATGGCTCAAGGACCTTTGCCACAAACTCAGCTACAAATTTCCTTGCATCAGAAGTTCCAGTTATATACAAACGAAACACAATAATCACTGAGAATGCATAAACCAGAGAAGTTAATACATTTCTTTAAACCCATTTTCTCAGAGCCAAGAACTGGCAATCTGAGGGACTAAGACAATCTACTATACACCACAGGTGCCCAATCTTTGGCTTGCCTAAGCGCCATTGAAGAGGAATTATCTTGATCTGCATATTAACCAATTATGTAATATAATTAATAAAATCAAGCTATTAAAATTCTTATGTTTTAAAAAGGGTTATGAATTTGTGTTGGGCCACATTCAAAATCATCCTGAGCTCCTGCAGAGGAGCCAGTGCACCATGGTGGGACAAGCCTATTAAAAGCTAAAGAGATTTTTTAAAAAGAAAGAAAAATGTAAAGTTACATACTTAAAAGGAAACGATAGATTTTGAACTCTTTTTAGAAAAAAAAAGTTGACTTGTTTGGAAAATTTTGGGGAAAAAAAGATTTTCCTTCTAGCACAAACCTTCATGAACTAATGCCTGGTCTGTCACCTGTGTTACAATCACCATGTCAACCTTCATCCTGAGACATGCCTAAAGGACAACAAAAATATACAGGCCACCTATCCCCGATTCTTATGGTGTTTATAGTTTTTCTATTAGTTTTTCGCACCCTTGCTTAGGAATTCCAAACACAACACAAATAAGGATTTGATTATGAATGAGCTATTTCCTCTACCACTGTCAGAAGAAACTAGTTCTCAAAGCCTAAAACAATCTCAAAATTCAAATTCTCCTTCAAAATAGTAAGAATTTAAGATTTTTCACCAGTTATGTTTGTTGCTGTTTGGTGAGGTTTTAAGGAGAAGCAAAGGAAAATAATGCTTTTCTAGAAACAACCCAAGTTCTTCATCAAAAGACACCATTAGATGGGCTGGAGGGATGGCACAGAGGCCACCATATAAAGCTGCACGTGGCAGTGCACGCCTGTAATTTCAAAACTCAAGAGGCTGACACAGGAGGACGGCTGTGAGTCCAAGGCCAGCCTGGGCTACACAGAGAATTCAGAACCAGTCTGGGCTACAGAATGAGCCCTGTCTTAAAAAAAAAAGATATAACTACGACTTCTATTTTCACTACTATACATAATAAGCAAAGTATAATGTTTATATTTCTTATAGACTTGTCCTCAAAACAACTCCATCAGGCTACATTAAAAGAGGGAGCTGATTCCCCACATTAGCTCTCAAATGGGTGGACATCTCCCTTCATTTTTTGAAATATGAGTCTGTTACACCCTCCATAAACAAGGATGTGAGATTTTTTAATAACAGAGGTTTACTTCACATAAAGTTAGGAGGTTCCTTCTTACTAGTATCAATAACTTCATCTAAGGAAATGATCAGAAAATGAAAATCATGTGTGGTTTGGGTTGTCAGTAATTATGTTTTGTAAGGTGTAATTTGGCCAATGGCATATTGATTTTTGTATAAAAAAAGATGAAGTAGCTAATAATAAATGGTGCCAAGGTGGCATTTATACTGGCAAAGCAAGATCTAGCAATGGTCTCAGGTAAGATCAAACAAGCATGTGGTTAGCAGCAGTTTTTCTTCTCTCACCATCCTTTATTTTCTCCAATTTGTTCCTTCTGTCCTTGCTTAGCCAACAGAATTACTTGGCTCCACAAATGAACAAAGCATGCTTAAGAATCTGCTGCTCACAAACACCATGCCTTTGTGCCTTCGCAGTGATCACCAGACTTTTCGGTACCAAGGGCCCATTCTGCTGATCTGACAGCAGATGGAGCTCAGGCAGCAATGTTAGTGGTAGGGAAAGGCTGTAATGCAGATAAAGCTTTGCGTATTACCTGCTATTCACCTTTTTTCACTCTGTGCCAGTTCCTGGTAAGCCACTAGTAGTGGCTGGAGACCCCTGCCTTACAGAACAGCAAAAAATAACCCCCCCCCCCAAAAAAAAAAAAATCTTACAGGCCATCAACGCCCAATTGTGTGAAAGACTTTCAATTCCTGTTTCCTTGCCTATAAAGGAAAGATGAAAACAGAATGCCTATTTCAATTAAAATAATTAAACAATTCAGTTTACAACAATACCTATTACATAGTATATATTAGAGAATATCTTACTTCAACAATATTCTCTACAGCTACTTGTCCTTTTTATTTTTTCCAGCTTTACTGAGATATAGATAACAAATAAAAATTGTATGTAGTTAAGCTATATGGCATTAAGTTTTGATATATGTCTGTTTTAGAAAGATTACCTCAAAAAACTTAACTTTTCTATTGCCCCTTAATCTCTTCTGCTTTTTTGCTGTGTGGTGAGAACATTTAAGATACACTCTTTCATCAAATTTTAAGTACTTGGTGCAACAGTAATTAGCTATAGTCACAATTCTCTTCTAGATTTTTTTCATCTCATAACTAATACTTTGTGCCCTGTGATGAACCTCTCCCCATTTCCCTCACTCTGGCAACCACTATGTAAGCTCAATTTGCTTTAAATTTGGCCTTTCTAGATTCCAAATATAAGTGATATCATGTAGCACTTGTTTTTATAGCCACTCCAAAAACATGGCTATACCTCATTTCATTTCATTATACATTACAAATAGAAACATTGACTCTGTATTCCAAAGAAGAAAACTGAACCTAACCACTAAGTTGGGCTAGTGATTCAAAAACTTCCACCTGTGTTTTCTTGCTTTATCAGAACTCTTTCCACTACACAGTATAGCCAAAAGAATTAAATTATATCAGCTTTAAATATCAGGGAGTAAATTTAATAAAGGTCTAGGGGTGTGGTTCCTTGGTGCACTACATAACAGTAACAATGGCATCTCCAGGAAGAGGTAGAAAGGATTTAGAATTAGAAGACCTGGGTTTTACTTTTGAATTCTGTGGCATGTTTATTCTCCTGAGTGTAGGGAGGTCACCTGCCCTCAGTGCTCAGGAGACTGCTGAAGGTCAAGAGCTCAAGCTTCTCTTTTTTCAATGAAGAAGTGTGGCTCATGATCTCCTGTGAGATTCGCTTGAAAAAGATGCATCTTCACTCAACAGATAAATGAATCCAAAGTCATCAAGCATTGAGTCTCCTAAGGAGCACCACAATCTGGACCCCTCATAGTCGTGTTTATGAGCCCATGTGAATCAGTGCCTTCGCTCATCTAACATAGTTGCCTATCCTAGCTTTATATCATCTTACTCATAATGTTTTCTTCAGAAGCCACAAGTGGGAATGCTTCCCTGAGACAAGTCTTCAGGATGTCATGACCAGGCTTTTGATCTTTCATGGCCTCATCCTACTTGGTGTTCTTGGAACCTGTGCTGTCTCAGGAAAGCTTGACTTGGCAGAGGCATTGAAGGATGGCTTTTGGAATCTGGCTGGTTTCAAATTCCAATTCTATTGGGTTAAATTGGAGACGCTGCTTAACTTCTCATTTATAAAATGAGAGTACTATTATTTCCTGTCTCATAGGATGATTTTATTAATAAATGGGATCATGTCAAATTAAAAAGTTTCTGCACAGCAAAGGAAATTATCAATGCTGTAAAAAGAGAATCGACAGACTGGGAAAAAATAGTCACCACCAACACCTCCAATAGGAGGCTCATAACCAGAATATACAGGGAACTGAAGAAAAAGCCCCCAAAAGCAAGGACCCTATTGAAAAAATGGGCAAAAGAAATGAAGAGGCAGTTCACTGATAAAGAGGCTCAAATGGCCAATAAATGCATGAAAAGATGTCCAACATCTTTATCCATAAGAGAAATGTCAATTCTTTTTCATTCATCCACATGCTGTCTTGAACCTCCTTATAACTGAGAGTTCCACTATGGCTAAAAGCAGGTATAACTGCCATTGCTGTAACCCTAGCTATGTATGGTTTACCCAAATAGTTCATTTTAACTTCACCTGTACAGAGATTATGTAACCATGTATTTTTTTTCTTCTGAAATGCTGACTATAAAATAATTCAAACATCTGTACAGTTTTTTTTTTTCTCTAATTCCTGGAGAATCACAAATGTGGAGAAAGAAGCCTGAGTCGCAGGCTATACTGCAGCCTGTAGAACATAAATTTGAAAACTAATTCCCAAATCTATTACTGTATCTTGGGTTTTGGTAAAATTGTTGAATTTATTGTTGAGATCCACATTGACATTCATGTATGTATACATCTAAAGGAGCTTGCTAGTGAACTCCAAGCCACAGGCTTGCTTTAATTTGTTGATCATAGTCTTTCGGGAACCCATAGCCATAGACAATCCATGAATCCATGCCAGCATTCTTGTGTGGAACTTCTGAGAGCATCCTGATCATCAATGGACTTGGAGACAGCAGTGAAGCTTGTAAATTGCCTTCTCCTTCCTTCTCCATTATCCCTTCTGCTGACTTTTCTTGTCATTGCAGTACTTAGCAGGCAATTCAGGTGCTTTACAAAATCTCCGTGATTTACAGCTGATGTAAGAGCGCTATCCAGCACACTCATTGCGTGCATCATTTGTACGTCTTCAAAGTTTATTATGTCTAAAATATTATTTTAAAGGTAATTATTTATTTCACGATGAAAAAATTGACTTTAAAAAACTTGTGGGTTCTTAGCTTCTCTTGAAAAATAAATCTGAATATCTGGCAATTCTACACCCAAAAGGCAAAAATCTGGTACAGCACTTCTTGGGATCCAATAGTCCTAACCCTTTTCAGAGCTCTCCCTGCCTCTCAGGGTGAGCAGGTACGACTGGGAAAAGTGATTTTTCTACACAGTTCCAACCTTTCCCAAACCTATCACCTGCTTACCCCTTCAGGATTCTAGGATGTTTTTCCCCTTTTAAATGATAAGAATACAACACACACACACACACACACACACACACACACACACACACACACACACACACCCCACAGGCAGCTTCTGGCATGTGGTAGGCACTCAAACATGCTCGTTACTGTTGTTATATTGATCACCAACTCTTCCATGTTGTCCAAAACTCTTCTGTCAGTAGACAGCTCTTCCGTATCCTTTTTCTGTTAGTCCTGCCACCAGTAGAGGCTCCATCAAGCTCTCAGCCTACAGAAACCTGTGCCTCCCCCGGTATCGGGGAGAGAAGTCCCGGCAGCTGAGCGACACCTGGTGCAGGGGACACGACATTGCTAGCGTCTGCGTGGGAATGTGAAAGCGCCCCTTCAGCAAGCCAGGGGGCGCTGTTTAGCTTCGCCCCTCAATCACAAGCAGCTCTCAGGCCCCCTTCCTCTGGTTCCCTGCCAGAGCCTGCGCAGACACGGGCGCGGGGCTGATGCCCCTCCTGGCGCTTCCTGCGTTCTCGGAGTCTGGTAGTCAGAGCCCAGCAGAGGGTGAACCGCCCGAGCGCAGCTGAGCGGCGGTTGGAGGAAGGAGGCCTGATTCTTGCAGGATCCCGAGGACAGGCAGGCGTTGCAGGACCGCCCGTGGGTGGGGCGGGATCACCCAAGGCGAGCGCGCCACTCACCCCGGCGCCCTCCGGAGCCTTCCCGCCTCTGTTGATCTCGTCCACCCAGCTGCTGCTGCCCATCTTCTCTAAGCGGCGGGTCCGCTAAGCCGCCGCCCTTCCCGGGCTCCTACTGAGACGTGGTAGGCACACCTGGGAAGGGTAGGGTTGCCGTGCTCGCAGTGGGACTGCCAGGAGGCTTGCAGGTGAGAGCTGGGGAGCAGGGTTCGCCGCACAGAGACGGGGTGGGGGCACTAAGGTTCCCTCCTTTCAGGCTCCAAAGGGCTCACCGCTCCTGGGGTCAGTGTCCCCGCTCGCGGCAGGCTTCCAGGCTGTCCTCAGGTTTCCGGCACGCAGTCGCTCTTCCTTCCGCCCCCTTACCCCATCCTCCCGCACGATCAGCACTCCAGCGTCCCGCCTCCCGTTGCCGGCTCCTGCCTCAGCCCCTCCGGATTCCTCACTCACAGCCCGCCCCCGTGCGCGGAGATGCCTTGCGCCCGGCTGGGTCCTTTGTCCAGGGTCCGCTCCCCTGCCCCGCCCCGTTCTGTGTCTGGGCGGGCGGTGCCCTTCCCAGCAGCAAGTCCCCGGCTGGGTGCGGTGTGCGTGTGCGGCCAAGCTCAGGCCAGGTCCCGGTGGGCCGGCTTAGAATCGCCCCGTCCTAGGTGTGCAGGAAGGCCTGCCGTAGGCTGACCTGACCCTGCCCGCACGTGCACGCAGCTCCCTGTCAGTGGCTGCTCCCTGCCTCTGCACGTCTGGCCTGCCCTCTTCTTCCCCTGGGGCGAGCAGAGGGTCATGGCAGTCTTGGCCTGTAGGCGCCCCTCTGGAATACCTGTTGGCTCTGCTCCTTGCCATGTGTGCCAGGGGTTAAAGCTGATTCAGGATGTGGCCTACGAAGTCCTCTCATTCTGCACCCTCACCAGTGGGTCGGGGGTCTGTTCTCACTTTGGACAGAATATCCTGCAGCCTGTGAGTGCCTAGGTTAAGGCTGCAGAGCCAGCTTGCCTGGGGAGAAGGGGAGTCCCCCAATTCCCCTTTCCCTGTGCTCTTTATCCAGTGGATCCTCTAAGGAAGTGGGGCCTCATTTTAAGGTCATTTTAAGCCAGTCTGCCAAAATTCCAGAGGCACCAAATGATGCGCTGTCAGGCTCACCATACCCAGTTGATCCTACCACTCCATGCGCTAGTCTCAAAGACAAAGCTGTACGTGACTAAGTATACACTTGGCTTTTATAATAAAACAGTCAACAGCTCACTAGATTAGTTAGGATTTCTTTGGTATCATACTCTTGTCCTACTTGGATGCTGTGATAATTCTAAACTAATACTTGTGGAAGGCTGCTTGCATCTCCAACTCCTGCCTGGGGAATTGTGGGTATTTTTTCAATCAAAACCTACATGGTCAGCTACCTCTGAGCTCATAGAGGATGGAGACCCTGAGGCTGGTAGCTTCAGAGACTATGTTCATGAGCTCATTGTGTGGGCTCTCACAGCAGCAATCTCCCCTTCATTTGAATGTCCTATCAACTTTAGGTGGTAGCTGCCGTGCCTTCCATGGCAATCACAGGTGACTGGGAATCAAGAGTGTCACTGAGGACAGGGGTCCTAAAAATGGGTATCACACCCCAGGAGGGTAACAGATGAATAAATTTCCCATTTCCTCCCCCTGAGGGGCAGTAAGCAAAAATAAACAGCATAGGGCCCTTTCCAGTCCTTGTTGGGAAGAGCTCACATTAATTCCTTTATGAAGATCCACTGCATGGCAAGTCTATGCCAGCAGGCACAGTAATTTCAGCTCATAAACATCAATTAAAGTTACTGCTACTGCTGTTAAAAAAGATGAATTTTGGGGACAAGCCACCTGCTCCCCCCCAACCTTGACTCTCAGCACCTCCTCCTGCTCTTTGGCGCTTCCGCAGGATGGAAATATTTGGGCAAAAAAATGTAGAGTGTTCAAAGCAGGACTGTCATGCCTGGTTACCACAGCTAGGAATAGTTTTTTGTTTTTTAACTGAGACCATGGTTAAGTGTAACAGCTGAAGACATTGTTATGCACCACTTAGAGGAGAAGTCCTGGGACCAGGGCAAAACAGAACAGAGGAAAGGCAATTGCCAAAAATATTTTTATTAAGAACAAAAGACAGAGACTCAAAGAAGATCGGATACTATAGCAGTTGTGAACTTAAAAGGTATTGACTGACAATGCCACAGCATTATTTCCATGGCCCACTAGACAGCTTCTGGGAAGCCAAAGTCTTTGGGCTCCCCAGCATAGTGTGGTCGCAGTCTTGAAATGTAAAGGAAATGGTAGAAAGGCACCGGATTGGACTCTGCAGCTTCATTTGAATCAACATGGCAACCTCACCTGGCCAGGACAGGACTTGACAGATTGATAGCTTCCTTGGTTTTGTGTGTGGTAATGCACAAACCTTTTGAGTTCACAGAGTGTGATTCTGGTATGCTAATTAACTGACCCCCACCACCACCACCATGAAAAAGCAGTTGACATTCAACTTTTAAGAGGGAAATGGCCCTCAGGCACCTGAGATTGAGCAGTAAGAGTGGAACCCTTAGATGACCCAGACTGCATAGGTGCTACACTACCTGGCTCTGCCCATGCTTACCCTCTGCCAGTAGGCACAGCAACCCATTGAATCCCTCTCTGAATGGGGATCATAGATATGTAATTATTCCTCATGAACAAGGATTCCCTATTAAGTGTGCGTCATAAGCATGTATGTTAAGTCCCTACCCTTTCTCTACAAGCCCATCTAACTCCTGATGGGATGGTTTAGTAAAGCCCTCTGATTGCCACCACAGTTGCCTTGATGGAACACTGGCAAGAGAGTCGACCTCAACTACTTACAGGAAACAAAAATCATAGTTGGGTGATCAGGAGACAAGGCTGCAGCCCAGGGCAATAGGGTTCTTTGACCAAGGTTTCCTCATGCCCCAGCCAAGCTGCCCCATGAATAAGCAGTCCTTCTGGCATACTGCTCCTGTGAAAGGGACTCTGCAGAAGCCTAGAAGTGTATTGTGTTTGGGTTTGTGGGCAAAGGACAGTGTATGGTGTCACTGATCTGAAGAGTGCCCTCTATCCTCTGCTGGACCATTCCAATGTGCTCTAAGTAAAAGGGGGGCTAAACATTTTTTACCCATCAAAAAAGATTTCTCTCCACCCAGTTTTGAGCAAAGAAGAAAAAAATCCTCACTAAATAAGACCAAAGTCAGCAGGGTCCTGTGATGCAGGCTTATCATTCCAGCACTTTGGGAGGCTAAGGCAGAAGGATCACAAGTTTGAGCCTAGCCTGGGCAACTTAGCAACTCAGTAAGACATTTTTCAAAAGTAAAAATAAAAAGGGTTGAAAGGTTGGGAATGTCACTCAGTGTGAAGGCTGAGTTCAACACAAAGAAAAAAAAATAGCCCAGGCCTTGGAAGGTCAGAAGGTCAACTGTATATCCCTCATATTATATAAAACTTTCCAATGATTAATTAATGAAAAACTGCTCAGAGTCCAATCATATGTCGAGGCTATCTGGAGGAATACATATAAAAGCACAGGATGGGGCATTTTCTTAACTTAGGCCAGCAGGAATTCCACAAATATCCCAAATACGATAAGTCCACAGCCTGAAAGTAGAAAGTATCTGAAGAAACCATTCACCACGAGCAAAAAGGGGTCGACAAAGTAAGCAGGAGGACCAGGACCCCAGGAAGGTGAGATCATCTATCAGACTACCAAGGACCGCAAGGTAAGTTGTGTTGAAGATGCTCACAAGGAAGAAAGCTGAGTAGAAGCAGCCAGCCAGTCAAGAAAGCATAACGTATGATTCATTTCTGTAAAGCTCAACACCAGGTAAAGCTCCATCTATACTGGGACAAGTCCAAATAGGGGTTACAGGTGGGACTGGTGGCTGGGAGGGGCCTACAGAGGCCTTCTGGAAACATTTTATTTCTCTGTGCCAGTGCCAGACACTCAGGTGAGTTCTCTTTGTGAAAATCCATCCAGATGAACACATATGAGTTGGAGAGGACTGGTCAGCCAGCACGTGCTCAGAAAGGCAAAGGAGAAACAGGCCCCGTGCTGTCCAAAGTCCTACAAGTAACCCCGATAAACTCACTGGTTTACCAAATTGGTCCTTGGTACAATCAGTACTTCGGCTGTCTGCTGTGCCCCATCTCGGGTAAAAAGACACTGCTGTTCACATGCTCCTAGAAAAGGATATTCCCCTGCAACACTTGGGTATGGCAGGCAGGAAAATTGCCAGTAATCTTGGAGAAAGGCCCAACAAGTACCCATTAAGCAATATTTTTTCCTGGTACTAAAGATAGAACCCAGGTCCTTCACAGTGAACTATACCACAGCATTTTTGTTTTGTTTTTGGGTCTGTTTTGAGACAGGCTCATAGGCAGGGCTTGAACTTGCAATCCTGCCTTTCAGCCTCTCAAAGTGCCAGGATTACAGGTGTGTACCACATACCCAACTCAAAGCAGCCTTCAGAGACAACCCCAATGGCAAGACCAGGGGGTTATTAGTCAGGTTGTAGAACTGTTTCTTGTAAGCATGGAATGCAGGGTAGGGTGAGTAACAAAGGGGAGATGGGGAGCTGCTGAGCTCTCAGGAAGACAGGGCACCATGGTGGAAAGCAGAGTATCAGCGCTGAAGATGGTCTTTGCAATCCAACCCCTCAACTTTCAGAGGAAAAAATGGAAGCTTTTCATATATTATGAGTAGAATGTTGTGCTCTGACTCTGATTTAAAATTAAATACCTTCTATGGATCATGAAAAACAGAATTTGCTTTTCACTTACAGGTGGATAAGATTTTTCTGCAGACATTATTGATTAAAATGACAGCAGCAACGAAAATAGCTCTTTACCCTCATTGAACAAAACACGGGGATGAGTAATACAGAGGAAGGCTCGAATCTGTTCTTCCATGGCATTTCTGAATATTAGGATGGCAACTCTGCCCACTTACATGGTCACAGAAGGATTGATTCCTATGGCTTGGAGTGAGAAGTGATCTCCATCCTCGTGGTAAGGATTTTGCTAGGCACTGTAGTTCCCCCCTCAGCACAAGTTTTGCTTTCGGTGGTTTCAGTTACCTGTGATAAATCATAGCCCAACAATACTAAATGAAACATCCCAGGAATAAGTAAGTAATTCTTAGTTCTTAAAGTGAGTAATAGCATGTGAGTAGCATGACAAAAATCTGAAGTTGTCCTGCTCCACCCTGCCTGGGGTTCTTTTATCCAGGGTGTCCATACTGTACATCCTATCCACCCATCAGTCACTCAGTACTCCTCTCAGTTATCTAGCTGATCCACTCTTTAACATTTTCAGTGCTCCATGTATCCCTTCTTTTACTTAATAATTGCTACAAAGTACAAGAGGAGTGACGTTGGAAATTAAGATACATGCATGAGAAGCCATAAAGAACTCCCTTTAAGTAAAATGGTGCAAGTTTTTGACTTCACTAAGAAAGGGGAAAAAAATCATGCTGAGGTTGCTAAGATCCTTAATACAATCAATATGTGGCAGAAAACATATTCACATAACTTTCATTATAACATAGTGTTATAAACATTCCATTCTGATTTTAGTTATCATTGTTAATCTCTTATCGAGCCTAACTAATAAGTTAAACTTTCTCATAAGTATGTAAGTATAGGGAAAATATTATATGTGGAGTTTGGTACAATGTGCAGTTTGAAGTATTCAACAGGGGTCTAGGAACACATCTCCTGTGCGGGAGGGGACACTCCAGTAATCACCACAGCAACTCTAAGTAGGAACAGATGAAATGAGAAGCCCTGACCACAGTACCTGAGCAGGCAAGAAGTGTCCATCACTCTGGGACATCATATGTGGGATCTAGCACAACATACAGATCTTCAGGAAACTAAGGGATCTGTCTCATTTCCCTATTTAGAAATTAGTTACTTAAGACTAACTATTCAAAGCCAGGGTCTCAAAGGTCCTTGTGGTCCTACAGATTGTCCAACTTAAGTGTGGAACCTCTAGAATGTGTGAAAATTGAACACAACAACCAATACTCTATCTGCAGGCAGAAAAGAAAATCCAGCCACGGCACCAGCAGGAGGGGGCATGATGGGCCAACTGAAACATGCCCACATGCCCAGAGGTGAGATCTTGCCCGGCTAGTCCCAAATCCTCTCAGGAGACAGACTTCCAGCCAGGCAATGGCTGTGTGGGATTATGACCTAGGTGTTACTTTGTGCCTTGCAAACAACAACCTGATTTTGATCCCTAAGAAGCCACTCTTTTTACATACTCTGGAAGTCTACTCTACCCATGTTTCTCCTAGGTCTTCTTTCTAGGCATAAGTATACTGTTCACCTGAATTCCTCTCAATCTTAGTTACTTTATCATTGCTATGACTCAATACCTGACATCCACAGCTTAGAGAGGAATACCCCACATCCACAACTTAGGGACGAAAGACTTAATGTAGCTTACAGTTTCAGAAAGTTGTATTCCATTCACAGGTGGGCAGCTGGAAAATGGTAGAAGCACATGGCAAGGCTGGAGCCGGGGCAGGGCCAGAGCCAGAGCTCCATCGGCAGAGATCCTCACAGCATGGCGGTACAGAGAGACTGGGAGGAAGGGCAAAACCAGCCCACATCCCTCCAGGTCAAACCCTAAGTTTCCACCCCTTCCAGCCAGGCCCTACATCCCAACCCTACACAGTATCCATAGGAACACGAGGCTTTGGGGGGACACTTCAGATCCAAACTACCACATACATGAATCTCAACAGCCATGGCCCAGGTATCTCCAGGAGTAACTGACACAAGGCACAACACACCATTTCCTATCTCGGGAGAACTCTTAGACAATCAGTACACCTGCTCCCTTGAAAGGTGTCTTCTGTTGTGCTCTAAAGTGACACTGGTTGCCTCTAGAAAGAGTATCTATCATAAAGAAACCTAAGTTTAGGGAGGAAAAAGGCTTCTGACAAGAGACACACCTGAACATGGGCAAGGTCTCCAGGGCTGCTGATGAGAAGTATTTCTATAGGCAAGAAATGACTACTGGAATCAGATTCAGATGTGTGACCAGAGATATAATTTACATAAAGTACTTTTTTTCTTTTCAAATTTTTATCCCTCGTTCTAGGAAGGAACCACGGTTCTCAAAAATGCTAGGCAAGCACTCTACCTCCAGCTCTTTTTAAATTCTATTTTGAGACAGTCTCACAAAGGGTTCCAGGATAACCTTAAACAAGCAATTCTCCTGCATCAGCCTCTACAGTGGTGGGAACATCTAGCATGTGCCATCACCATGCTCATTCATAAAAAACTTCTTAAAGGTATATTAAAATCTACTTCTGAGTTGCCAACAGAGACATTTTTGGGGCAAGAACTCAGAAAATGCAATACAGAACGCACTACAACACACCAGTCAAGCCTTAACCTGAAGGAATTATATCCATCTGCAGGGGCTGGGGGGCCCAGGGTACAGCTTTCAGGTATTTTGTTACTGACCCCTGGACCAGGAAACCAAGGAAGGACACCCATCCTGTAGGGGGGGAAGGAAACTGGCAGCTCTACACCAAGTAAAGAAAGGGAGAGGAAACCTTGTAGCAGCTTCTTCCTGGAAAAGATCATCTTTGCTTCCTTATGACTTGGCTTCTGTCTGCAATGGGGCCAGCAGCTCTCTGGTCTTGTCTCAGTCATGTACTTCCCCTCATAAGTGAACTGTGTGACAGACCTTCTGAAACTTGTGAGCTAAATAAACCTTTCCACCCTTGAAATGCGGATGTCCCAGCAATGATAAAGTAGCTAAAACATTTTCCTAGAAAGTGCAAGGCCCTAAGTTGATTCCCTGGCAACACATAAACCTAGTGTGGTGGCACAGGCATACAGGCCTGCCTATAATCCCAGCACTCTAGGAGCTGAGACAGGAAGATTGCTGCAAGTTGATGGCCAGCATGGACTATATAGTGAGTTCAAGCCCAGCCTGGACTAAAGAGTTAGACCATGTCTCCAAAAACAAAACAAAGCAAAAAACAAACAGAATAGCATAGTGATAAATGCCTCATTATTATCAGGACTGATTTAAAAAAAAAAAAAAAACACTTCCATTTGCCCTAGTTGTAAATTGTCTGGGTAGCTCCACTTCATGTGTCAGCAGTATGAAATTTCTGAGGGAACATGAGATGATGTTGGGGTGGGGCTATCTCAACTGCTAATAGTACAAGATAGTATCTGAAGTATTTATTAGTGTGTTTTCCTAGCACAAGTGACCTTTACCATCTCAGAACACCTGTCTAATACTAATTCATTCACCTATCTCTACTGCAAGACCTTTTCATAAAAAGTTCCTCCTTTAATTATAAATCACTCCTAAATTGTCCCTTGCTGGCATTCTCTTTTATATAATGAAGAAAAAAATCACTAAAGCTTCAATTAATTCATTAATAAGCTGGGAGTGGTGTTGCATGCCTGTCATCCCAGTACTCAGGAGACTGAGGCAGGAGGATTGCTGTTAGTCCAAGGCCAGCCTGGGCTCCACAGTGAATTCAGGAACAACCTGCCGTGCAGCTCCAGGGTTGAGCTAGACACTGTCTCGAAAAAAAATTTTTTAACTCTTCATCGGAACTTCAATCTGATGTTCCTAGGTCTACCTACTAGGTATCAGAACATCTATTCAAAAAGAAAACCATATATAACTTTCACAGCACTGAACTGGCTTTGCTTTGATGAAATGACTGAGCTGCCCAGGATGTAAAGATACTTACCTATTGAGGATTAAATAGTAGGAAACCAGAAAAATATTGTTAGCTGATCATTTGGCATGTAGCTTATGTACTTATTAGGCCGAATTAAACTTTCTGAACCAAACTCTTGTTAATTACTTTGGTTAATCTGGCCAAAAAAAAAAAGTTCAATCCAATCTGTACGCATACTCAGTGCTTTGGTGGAAAGATAAAATACTCACCTTTGGAGATTATTTCAGGCATCCAGCTGTTCCTGTAATAATAAAGGCAGGTTATACTTTTGTGTCCGAAGTGACAGGGAGACGTGGGGGTGGGTGGGAATGAAAACAATACCAAGGCTAAGGGGACACTCAGAGCCAGTAACTTCTTACTAGACAAGCATTTTGTTTCAGCGCATGCGCTTGCGTTTTCCAATGGGGCCCTGCTAACGATCATACAGTCATCTTTCATATGCATATACAAAGCAAAACTGACAGCTGAGTCCTAGGAAGCCCTTTAAGCGTCAACCAAGGGCCCTTGCACACAAAAGGAAGAAAAGAGGAAAAGAACAAATGAGACGGGAAAACCCAACATTTCTAGGGAACTTAACAGATCAAAGGAACTTTCTTCTCCAACACCATCCAGTAGGGGTGTGCAGTGGTGGCACTCCGGGCCCGAGGTATTGTGCCTGCAATCGCTCCCCCACCACGCACGCAGCAGCGCATGGGCCGCGGGTGCTGGACACCCGCACGGCCTGGCCCACGGCCAGTGAAAAAGCGTGGGACACAGGCTTGCTGGTGGCGTTTCTCTTCCAGGCAAGGGTCAGGCTGCGCCTTCTGGAGGGCCAACTCCCGCCGGACGAGTTCCGGGCCCACCAGGCCCATCGGCGCTGCCAGCGATTCCCACGCGCGGGGCGCATCAGGCCGCCTCCAGCTCGACCCACCCGCCGCCGACGCCCTGGGCGCCTGGGGAGAGAGCGGGGGACAGCGGCCGGCCACCGCCCGGGACGGCGGGTCGGGGCTCAGGGCAGAGCCGCGCGGCCGGGCACCCACCCCACGGACAGCCGCCTGCCTCGCCCCTGTCCCCAGCGTCCCAGGCACCTGCAAGCACGCGCCGGCCGCGCCCCCTTTCGGCCGGGGGCCGGGACAGCGGGCGAACTGGCGGCGACCTCCGCGCCACCGCAGCCACTTGCCGCGCACCCCAAATCTCGGGCGCCGAGGCGTTCGGGGTTCCCCAACCCGCACGTGTCGGCACCTTCATCCCGCAGCCGGGACCCCGCTCAGCTCCCGCCATGGCGCCCCGCCGGAGCCGTCACCTGGAGCCAGGGCAGAAGGGAAAGTCTGCATGGCGCCCGCCGGCGCAGAGCCGCGCTGCTCCCGCCGCTCCGGGCGCGTCTCCCGGCTCCGGGCCCGCGCGGCGGCCGCCGAGGACCCAGCCGGCCGGCCGCCTCCGCCGCCTCCGTCCCGTGTGACGAGCGGCCGGCAGGTCCCGCCGCGCTCGGAGCGCCGCCTGCCACGCCCGGCCGCGCGCACTCACCGCGCACGCGCGGCCCGCGGGCGCACGCCGCCGCGCTGGGAGGAGGGGGCGCAGGGGCGTAGGCGCGGGCGGGGCGCAGGGGCGTAGGCGCGTGCGGGCCGCAGGGGCGCAGGGCGTAGGAGCGTGCGGGGCGCAGGGGCGTGCGGGGCGCAGGGGCGCAGGGGCGTAGGAGCGTGGTGGGCGGTGCGCCGGCCATTACCGTTGGCCAGAGCCCGTCCCCGTCGTCAGCAGCAGTTAAACCGTGACAAGGAAGGAAGTTAAGGAAAAATGGCCCGGGACGGGACCGGGAAGAAGGCAGCGCGAGCCCATGAGACCCGGGAGCCTGAGAGAAGCCACAGGGTCAAAGAGACAGCCAGCAGAGCGCCAGGTGAACCCTGGAGAGGGAGCAGGGCCGGCCTGCACCCTGAGGAGAGGGCGGAGGGGACAGGTCCGCGGAGGACTGCCTTGAGTTTCTGGGAAGCCCGCGCTACGTAGTGAGTTTAAGACCAGCCTGGTGTACACAGCGAGACCCTGTCTTTTAAAAATACAGATAGGTTGATTGATTGATTTACATATAGATAAGTGGTGACCTAAAAACTATGTTAAAGCAAGCATCCCCTTACTTTTATTCTTATATTTTTAAATTAATTTAAAAATTCAATGGGAATATTTATGGCCTTTTTGGTCACTGTGATTTTGGGATGAGCGGATGGTCTTTCCGTAGATTTCAACTTGTCACTTTAATAGATGGACTTGTTCTTCCTGGATTTGCTAAACTTGGTCATTTTTTAAAATTTATATTTTACATTTGCACCAAAGGTTTCCCTCAAAAAAAAAAAATATACTTACAGAAACTCAGAGCTCAGGGAAAAAAAAAAGTTAAAAAAAATACTCTATCAAAAGCCTGGCATGTGTGTTTTCCTTGGTGTGTATGGTACACTGGTAAACTAACTTTTTGATATATCACCTGCAGAGTGGCTCTGTGACATTTGTCCTGGAAAGCACAACTCTTGGGTACCACTTGGCCTTGGTATGGAAAAATAAAAACTAAAGTATTAGGGAGGAGTGACACACCGGGGCCAGAAAGTGCCTTATATTTGAGTAGGGTAGCCTTTAGGGACACCCAGGGATGCCCGCGGTTATCCCCCAAGAAGTGCGAATGTTACAGATCTTTCTCCCACCAGTGACTTAAGCTTCTCAAGACAGAAGGCAGGAAATAGGGCTCTGGATCCCACTGTAAGACACCCAGAGACAAGGTCCCGGGAGTAAGGACCAGCTTGCAGATGGTGGGGATCAGCTAAGAGGAGCTGATTCTTCATCCGTTAACCTTGAGTGCGCCATTCTTTGTGGCTGGGGCCAGGCTGGGTACTGAGTTGGAGAGGATTGGGAGGAGCCTGGTGGGTGACAGAGCAGCCAGAAGTACAAGTTGTGGGATGGCAGGTGTGGATACAGTTGAAAGGAGATGGTGATGTGGTCCTTTGATCGCCAGGAAAAGTGGCTGGAAAGCCCAGGTTGGTGTCAACAGCCTAGGGGTATCTGGGGAGATGGTGTTGCCCTGCTGCAGGACCAGGACTGCAGGTGGAGGCTGAGTGGGAGTGGGGCCATCCCTTCCGGGTCCCCATCGTATCCCACCTGCAGGCAGCTTCCCTGCTGGCCTTGGGAGGCCAGGAAGAGTCCACAGCCAGGTCTGGCAGGACTTTTCTCCCCAGGACCTTGCCTGGGTGTGAACCTGGTGACACGCTTTTAGGTTTGCAGCATTCCTGTGTGATAGATGGAGACAGAGAAGCCTCCAGGTACCTCAGGGGCCTCTTCACCATCTGGCCTTAGACCTTTCCTTGCCCACCCTTTCCTTTCCATCTGTGCCTTCTTTGCGGCTTCTACATCATCCCGAGAAGGATGATTTCTTTGGATACTCACAAAGCAATTTAAGAGTTTTACAAGTCTATGTATCTTCAGAACTGGTGGGGGTGGTGTTGGGCACTGGGTGCTGCTTTGCTGATGCAGTTATTGCATGGCCCTACACAGAGGTCCCCGAGGGGACCCTGGACTGCAGCTGGCACTTCCCCTGATTAATTAGATTGAGTATGTTATGACGGCATATAAAAAAAAAACAAAAAGTTCCTGGTGCATTGCAGATATTGAAACATTAAGGAGCCCAAACTGAGTAGCACTGGCCTGTAATCCCAGCACTCGGCAAAGCTGAGGCAGGAGGATTACAAAGTTGAGCCCTGCCAGGGCAACTTAGCCGTTTGGTGAGACACTATTTCAAATAAGGAACAAAATGGGTTGTGGATGTCACTCAGAGCTACAGGCCTTGCCTTTAAACTCTAGTGTCAGAAAAATGTGGATGATTATTTTTTTTGCTTCTATTTTTTATGTTTACAGCACTGCAGACTGATCCAAGGGCCTTTCTGCAAAGCTCCAGTCCCGGTTCTCGGTAAGTGACAAAGTTTCTTGAGCTGGGATGGAACTTGGTATCCTCATGGTTCAGCCTCCCAGAGTACTAAGAGTGGAGGCAGGTGTCACCATGTTTGACTTTTTTTTTTTTTGTCTTAAAAGATTATTATACAGAAGGAGAGGATGTTGCTTTGAACTGTTTGTTGTCGTGTCCTACCACAGTGAAGTCTGTCCCTCAGGTCAGGCTGACTTTTTGAGTGCAGGTCATCAGGGACCCGGACCGGTCTTTCTCCAGAGTGGCTCAAAGTGTGAGAGACCTTGGAAGAGGCATAACTAGCTGTGCTTCTTTAGGCAAATTGGCTCACCTCTCCGAGCCCATTTCCTGATTAGTCAGATAAGGGTGGATGATCCCACCTTTCTCTACCTTTGAGCGAGAGGTTAGATGATGAGACAAGAGATGTGGCCAGTCTTAGCATGGAGGAAGTGCTGTGGGCCAACCTGAGAGATGATGGCCACCCTGGGAAGGATCCCAGGACTGTCCCTCTCCTCTGCAGCTCTTGAGGCTGTCTTGCAGAAGACTGGAAGACCCCTGACTCTCATCTTGAAGCTGTACTCCTCCCAGGATCTCTGGGCCCCAAGAAGGAACAGACCACCCAGTCTGCCCAAGGTCAGGCCTTTCCCTGTGGTACCTAGCAAGGGCCCGGGCCATGCCTCCAAGCTGTCAATCACTAGCATGCAGCCAGTGTGTTTCCTTGAACACCAGGGAGGCAACAGCATTTCTCTAGGGAAGATGACCAACCTACTCAGGGCCACAGTGTGAGTTACAGAGGGTTGCAGGGGCGCATTAGGTGGTCCTAAAGTAGGGTAGCAGAGCTATCCTCACTTCATCTGGGTGAATTATAGGACTTGGGGACATTAGGAGGACCACCTGGTGACTCTTACTGCCCTCAGACAGGACTCTTGGGCTCAGAGTTATGTTTCACTCCCCTAGGTAATGTTGCCAACACTCAGAGTGTATAGTGTGTGCCAGTGGTTGGCCTCCGTGTTTCGTAAGGTTAATCTGAAGCCTCAAAGTGAACTAGCAGGTGCCTTCTATTATTAACATCACTTTACAGATGAGAAACACAAACAAGTTAAATATCTTGCCCAAGGCTGTCAGGCGTAATATGTGTAATGCCCACTCTCGGAGTGGCTGAGCCTATGCAATGTCAAGTTTGAGTGCCATCTGTGGAATTTAGTGAGACACTCTGAATAAAAAACCAAGAGAGCTGTTGGTATAGCTCGGTGAGAAGACCTTGGATTCAATGCCCAGTGCTGGAGGGGGAGGAGTAAGAACATCTTGCCAAAGGTCGCACATTGGAAGAGCCGCACATAGCCTCACATGCCAGTCATTTGAAGGCAGAGCCCAGACCACACCAGGGACTGTCTCATGCCGGGGGAAGAGGATACCAGAGCCTGGGATATGGGGGTAGAGTGGTCAGTCCCGCTCCTCGGTACGCTCCACATTTGCCCACAGCAGCACGGTCAGTGCTGAGGCAGGAGACAGAGTGACCTGGATCCCGGGAATTCCACAGTCACTTAGATCCCTGAGCCTCTGCTGACCTCACCTGGGCATTGTGTGTTGCGGGTACAGCAGGCCATCTGTAGGCTTCAAAGCCAGTGTTCTTCGTGGGCCTGCCCACTGTGGCCGTGAGTGTCCCCTTGGTCCGTGAGGGCCTTCAGCCTCTGGGACATGTCGCCTCCGTCCAACCTGAGGCATCCCACACCTGAAGTTATGCAGAATTCTGGACCCTTCTGCCAAAGCTGCTGGCTGCCAGTTGGTTCCTCCTTCTGCCTCCTCAAAGCCCCGAAGAGGCAGTAATCCTGGGTACTCTGCTCTTCAGCCTGGTTCCTTCCTGGGCAGCCAGTGACATCTAGTGTTCATTAGTTAGAATGGTGGGCTCTCTATAGTTTCTCAATGTGTAATGATTTCTCTGACACTGCTATATACAAAATATTGCAGACACAGTTGTGCATAAATGACATAATGCTCATGTTTGCAAATTCAAACAGCCTATAAAAACATGATAAAAATAAAAGTTTCTCCTCCCATTGCTCCAATAATATTCCTGTAATTAATAAATTCTATTTTTAGTTATCCGTTGATGACTGAAATTCTCTGAAAATAGCCTCACACACAATGACCTACTGTGATCCAGTCATTTGGTTCCGAAAACCTGTAGAGAGACTGCACATAAGACAGACTATCGTGGTCTTTCTTGGCTCTCTTCCAAGGTCCCATCTATCTATTTCTCTGTATCTGACAACATCTGGGATAAATCCTTTGATATATAATATTTATGTAATTACGAAGCAACCCTTCTAAAGTGAAAAAGCAGAATCCTTAGCTTTCTACCAACCGAGTGCTAAAAATATTCTCAGATAACAGCTGAGACTGATAGCAGAGATTCCCCCTCTTCAGGGTGGCCTGCCTAACTCATGCTTCCACCAATGTTTTAGAAGATGTCTTTGATTTATGACTTTCTTCTGTTCTTTAACTACAATTTCTGTATCTGACTGCTGGTTGTTGGAATGTACTATATGGGAAAACCTAAATTCATGTTCCTGGGCCTAGCTCATTTATATTTGGCTTCAGAATAAACTATCTCTTATTTTCCTTAAGGTAAAAATAATGCTTTTGTGTCAACACTGGTGACCAGTACACAAGTATAAAT
Organism: Ctenodactylus gundi; assembly: GCA_004027205.1. NCBI lineage: Eukaryota > Metazoa > Chordata > Mammalia > Rodentia > Ctenodactylidae > Ctenodactylus > Ctenodactylus gundi. The sequence continues at coordinate 34,094 of PVKB01005510.1, read as the reverse complement.
AGTGTAGTAATGTATGTGAATATTCCATTTATCTACTTTCAGTAGTGTTATTAATCATGCCATATGAAAAGTAAAATATTCAAGTGTTTTCTTTCTTCCCATTCCTTTGCTTCTTGTGTTCTTAAATCTGTAATATTACCCAGGGAGTTTTTAGTGGTTAGATTTATGCTTAAAAGTGATGCACTTAAGTTTCTTTCTTAATTACCATCAGTAAACAAAGCCAGTGGATTATCTACTGCACCAAACAAGGAAATTGTCACACATCGACTTTTCTGCTTCCCACCTCTGGATTTCTGTCAGCCACATTTCCACTTTTGTGTTGAACATGCTTATGCTGATTAAGTGTTCTGTGCTTGGGGTTGATTCTGAAAACTGAAAACCCTTAAGCAGTATTTGAGGCATTACAATTATGTAAACACAGTCCCCTGAAGAAGCAAATGCTGTGATCAGGCCTATAGGAAAAGAAATATAATCTCATGTAAATACTCCACATTTTAATTTACACCAAATTTGAACTACAGCTTTTTCAGATGTCTTGCTTTTCTCAGGATTTCTAATTGTCATTCTGTGTGCTATAAATTTGTTATTAAAGATTCGTGTATCAATATATTATCATTTAGAATTGACTAAGAACTTCTTAGGACTTGTATTCTGAATGTTTGTTTACATAGTTGCTTCAGTGGAAGAGACTTGTCTTCTCAGAACAGTCTTCACAGAGTCCACTGGTTTTGTGGACACCATGCTTTCTAGGGGACTGTCACTTTAAAATTTTCCTCCATGAATTTCCCATGGGCCTTATGTCATTTTCCATGTTGGACTTTATCACTCAAGTTTAGATTTTCTGGAGCACACGTTTCTTCAGCTTAATGTTGCAGTTAAGAGTTGAGTTGGTTTCTTGATTTTGAAACATGACTTCACACTTTTCCTAATCTGTGGTCTTGGATGATAGTGTCACCTTAGTCCATGGTGTCCTCTGCAGCATGAGCAAAATGCAGCTTCCTCATGGCCTTCTCAGAATGGGGCAAGAGAGTACATTATGACTGTTAGGATAGGGACAGCTAAATGATTAAACAATACTTTAGTGGACTTGGGGAAGAAGAGGGGTGAGTTGGTGTTCCTCAGACCATCTTGAACTGGCAGCCAATCCATATTCCTGAAGTGGCCACTAAGACTTGTTCTACAGTTATGTACCCTTTCGATAATTTCATCTTCTCCTTTTATAAACCGGTAATTAACAGGTATTAAATATTCTCTGTTGGCTTGGTGTCTCCACTTGCATGTCCAATACACTCCTCGAATGTAACTTGTTCAAAACAAATTCCTTATCATCTTCTCAGATCTTATTGTACTTATGATGTTTATCATCTTTTGATGAAGTCAATACCTTCTAGATGCTTGGAGCAAATATTTTGGAGTTGCGTTGATGTTTTTCTTTTTCTTATATCTCTTATACTTCACATCTACTCAACCAGGAAATTATGGGTAGCCTATCTTCAAAATGTGCCTAGTATCCTACAGATTATGACCATTATCACCACCATTTCACCTTTGTCTGAACCATGGTCAGCTCTTAACTGGATCTTGCAGTGGCCTTTGAATTGGTCTTCCTGCCTCTACATTACTCTTTCTGTTTTTCAACTTCTAGGACACTCTTCCCTCTGATGTTCATTGGCTGTCCCAAGGACCCTGGACTTTCCTGCCTTGATTCAGGGAACATTCTCCATGAGAAATTCTTTGTATTCCCCGTTGGTACTATCAGCCTCCTCTCAGCCTGCTTCATCTCTCTCTAGTCTGTGTTCATTCTTCTTCACAGCACATGTAAGTTATGTCACTACAGCATATGTCACCTATTTGTCATATTTATTGTTGAATGTCATTTTCCTCTGTTAGAATGGCTCCTTGAAGACAGGGATTTTAGAAATCTATTCAATGACACAGTCCAAGTCCTATCACACTGCCTACTCAGCTGTAGGCACTGAATGTGTAATCAGTGAAGAAACTAGAAGATACCAGTAAAGAGAGAAGAAATTCCCCTGGATTGAATCACTTCCCTTGTCCTTCTGTTGGAAAGTAATACCTAATGGAGGTGATTTGACTGATAAGTCCAGGGAGTAGAAACTGCCTACAGGTACGAATTAAAGGTAAAGAAATGTTCAAGTAGTAACTTTCTTCTGTGCGAGAAGGGTAAAAGGGAACATTCAGACTTTCTGCTCCAGGATGTTCTGAACCAGCTGTATTAAGATTCCATGAGCTGTCATATATCTTCTGACTGTAGGCCTATGAGGGTGCTATATTCCAGCACAGGGATGCTGGGGAGGGACTCCAAAACAAAAATGCACAAGTGAATGGCCTGCAAGGTCTTCTCTAGTCTTGAGCCTTGATAATTAGATGTCTGACCTGTCTCTCCCTGACCACTCCTCAACCCAATGCCTGAGTCAGTCTTGGGATCACTGGTCCTGCTGGGGTAGAGTACTTTTGATATCCTTAAATCCTGCTGTGATTTGGATCTGAAGTGTCCCCTAAAAGTCTTATATATTTGGAGCTATGCACTGTTGGGGATTGGGTCCTGGCTGGAAAGGGTGGATGCTTGGGACTTGACCTAAAAGAACTGTGTCAACTGTAGTGGTTAGATGTGCCCAGGGGAGAGCTTTCGGGTTTTTGTTACCAACTGTGTGCCAGGAAGTGAGGAGAGGGCACCAATTTTTGGTGTGGGGTCCAACTGGTATTCTGAACTGAGTAAAGGAAGAAAGAAGAAACATTGTTACAGCTTCTTCCTCAGAAACCTCTGGCCTTGTGTGAGTCTCCAGGCATAGAGTTGCTCCTCACTCACTTGACTTTCTGTCCGTAATGCTGTGAGCAGCTCTCTAGTCTCTGCCATGTGTTCCCACCCTTGTCAGCTGCACGAGTGAACTGTGTGAGACCTTCTGAAACTGTGATAAAGAAATCTTTCCTCCCTTAAGTGGTGAAGGTCAGGTATTTTGCCTCAGCAATGAGTAAGTAAGGCACATTCCTATCATTCTGTGATTGTGGGTGCACAGCTCTTTGCTTTTCTCCTCTTCACAGAATTAGAGAACAACCTGGGCAGAGGGAGAGAAGGCACGCAAGGACTTCCTCCTGTCAGTCTTACGCTTTCTATCTTCTCTCAACTCTCCTCCTTGCTCATCATCAGCCACGAAGGCATGTCTTAATAATAATTAGCCATCGGGTTTGCTCTGTGGTTCTAAATACACACATGGATGTGGCACTCATAGTTGCAAGACAAACACAAAAGAAATGGGTAGGGAGGCAAGGAGCTTGGTGTGAAGGAGACATCCCAGAAGAGCCTGTGAGTGGGAGAACTCTCATTTTATGTCTTTTTGTCCCAGTTGTTAATGTCTTAAGCTTCCTGGTATCAGAATACCTAGACCTGCAGGACATTCCTGGCCCCTGCCTGAGGTATTGGTGTTTAAACACCTATGAGAGAACAGGTTCCCTTGTCAACAGGAGACTTGAAAGGATGTCTCTAAGGAATAACCTTTTTGCTTTTCTTTCTCTGAAAAATAATCAGATTACATCCAAATCACAAAGGTAAGATGGTGAAATGTCAAATATGTGTGTATTTTCAAACTTCTCATCTAATGTCTCCATTCCCCTGGCATGGATATATCAGATTATTTCCTCTTATCTCCTCTGAAGTGTCTCTTCAGCAGTTCAGCAGCTGCTTCACGATAATGATGGAGACGGGACCAATAAAGGGCAAACAGAAACCTACACACTTCTGCAATGAGTGCAGATAACCTCAACACCTGCTTCAGGGAACATCTGTGGGTATTTACATAAGCCGTATTCCCTTTCATGTGCAATCCAACCAAGCAGCTGTTACTATTCTTCCTGCTTTATAGACAAGGTGCCTAGAGCTCAGAGAGTTGCACAATGAGTGGTAGTAGCTGTACAGGATACAGGTTTCCTGGTTCCAGGTTCCACGTGCTGTTCTACTCCTTCACAGATGCCTCTACCCAGACAGGACCCACGAACACCAACAGACACATTTGGTGAAGTAGCTGAGAGCATGGACATTGGTGCTGGATACTTCTCACTCCAACTCACTGAGGTACAGTCTTGGGTTTAACTAACTTCTTTAAGCCTCAGATTTCTTATCTGCAAAATAAGGACTTACTGCATAGGCTGCTGGTACACACTGACTGAGATAATTTACACAAAAAGCTTTAATAAGTAATTGCTCTCCTTAAAAGGTATGTTTTTATTGCATGGACAGTAATGATATATGAGTACTGGAGGAGGGGAAAGACCACACAGTTGGATAGTTGAAGTACAGTTAAGTTAGGAAACTGTAGGTGAGCCAGATGTCAGAGAGACAAGCCAAAACAAAGAAAGGAAGCAGGTACAACCTTGAGTGTGTTACAAATCCTGGTTGATGAGTAGCCCCCTAAATGCTTTCCTGATGTCTGAGTTCAGGAACTCTGGATATGATTAAGAATAATCAGTCGGAGTTCACATAGAAGATTTAAAGCAAGAAGGTTTTTCCCCACATTTTATTGATATGTGTACATGCAAAATTTAAGGTTTACAATGGAGTTGAGCATTTTGTGCACATACGTATCTAGTCAAGGTGACAAGGGCTTTCCCGTTCTCTTTTTGTCCCTCCCCCGCCCTCCCTTCCCTCCTCCCCACCCTACCCCCTATTTCATTTTGTTTTTCATTTTAAGTTCCATAGGAGTTGTGATCTGTGACTCTCATATCAGAGAGACCATTCGATGTTTCACCTTCTGCTTTTGACTTACTTCACTAAGCATGATTTCTCAGGTTTCTTCCATTTGCCTGTAAAAACCTCCACGTTGTTGGACTTTATTGATGCATAGTATTCCATTGTGTATAAATATCACAATTTGTGTATCCACTGGTCTGTTGATGGATATTTTGGTGACTTCCATTTTTTAGCTATTGTTAGTTGTGCTGCTATGAACATGGGTATACATATATCTCTGTTATGTGTTGTTTTGGCCTCTTTTGGATATATAGAAGGTTTTATTGAGAAACCAAAGCTCTTGAAGAGAAGTCGAGAGGGAGGTCTTGAGTGAGAATCCCAAGGGAATGAATGGCTTCAACTCATTATAATGCTTTTGCTCAGATGGTTTCAAGCAGTCCTCTTGTGAAGGTTGTAGAATCATGTATACCTTACGGCATCTAGAAGAAACTGGGAGGGGGAGAATAAGATGTCTGTCTTAGCTATTTCTCATTTATGTTTCTGGAGGGGCCGGGGCCTTGACTGGGACCTTGACTCCACCTTGATTCCACTTCTGCTCCCCTGGTACTGGACCACACTGTCTTTGTCCTACCTATCTCCCCTGACCTATTCTCCTACCTAACAGCTGGATGTCTCTTAACCACAAAAGAGAAACTGAGCTCCTCTCTGTGAAAGATGCTGTTTAGAATTCATGAATGTAAAAACCTCTATAAAATTCATAAGATGAAATTTAGGTTTCCTGCCTCACAGGCTGAAACGTGCCTGCTAGAAGAAGGTGTGTGCACTAATTCACTGTTTACCTCTAAGAGTAAGTAATGTTTACCCACAAACGAAACTGTTGTGGAGATGCTTGTCTACAACTGCTATGTTGATAATTGGTTCTTTTCCCTAGACCTTCCCCTGTGTGGAATTTGCCTAACATACATCTTTGAAGCTTTTTCCTGCCCCCACCTGCCTATAATACCAGTAATCCAAGGGAACACCTGTGTCTTGTGATTATCCCCATCCACGTGCCCGGCTTTCATATTATTTACTGTAATCCTTTCCCATCTCTTCCTCACTGTGCCCTTTCTTTCCCCCCAAGCAAATATGGAAAAACTCTGCTGAGGGCTGGAGGGACAGTTCACCTCCTCCATTATGTAGGGAATCCGGGTAGTCCCAGCAGAAAGCTCTGGGTTTCAGAAACTCTGAGTACTTTACAGTGTCTTCAACACCCTTTTCCCAGACACAACACCTCTCCTCTTTGAGGATGTCCCCAAAATGACAGTCCTCTTCTTTATTTGAGTTCCCAAACAAATAGGAAAAAAAAAATTGGTGGAGCCAATAGACACCTCTCATTACAGTGACTGTTAATTTTATGTGTCAACCTGACTAGGTCATGAGATACCCAGACATTTGGTCAAACATTATTCTGAGTGTTTCCAGATGAAATTAACATTTTAATCAATTAGACTGAATTAAATGAGTGCCATCCATAATGTGAATGGGCCCTATCTAATCAGATAAAGGCCTCAGTGGAACAAGGGCAGACTTTTCTCAAGTTGGGGGAGTTCCTCTTGCCTGACTGCTTGGGCAAGCACATAGTCCTTCATGCCTTTAGGTAAAGACTGAAAAAACAGCTCCTCTTGGATCTCAAGCTTGATGACATTTAGACTGGAACTGCATCACAGGCTCTCCTGGGTACCTATTTGCTGACCAGATATTGAAACTTATTACTCAACACAATTATAAGAGCAAATTTTTGATGTGTGTGCATGTGTATACATATATGTGTATATATGTATAATAGTATATCGTTCATACACACTCAGAAAATAGAATCCTTAGATTCTATTTCTCTAGAGAATCCTATTAACAACAATAAACAAAGTTTAGATATAAGAACAGAATGAGCTAAGTACTTGCTTTCAAGACTGAAACATGAGACAGCCCACCTGAGGAGAAGGTTTCACCTTAGAGCAGGTCTCAATCTTCAGAGAAGTCCCATTTATTTAGCTTGCAGCTCTACACTAATCTTGAGTAGAAGGGAAGTGGTAAGTGAACATTTTCCTGTGCTTTGTCCTCTGAGCTAGAATAGACCCAAGAGTGAAGATGTTGGAATTAATGGCCTTCAGTAACCGACTGGGAAAGAATAAAGGAATTTTGAGGGAACTTTTTGCATTGCCTCTCTTTAGTGTTCAATTTCCAAGAATAAAATTAGAATTGTTCTATTGCAGTCTACATTCCTTCCCATCATTAACATTGGTAGTTCCAAGTCTCTGCATAGGAAGTCTTCTAGGAGCCCAAGGCAGAGGCTGATGAATTGTGGTAGAGGGGACATTTTAGTTGGGAAGAAGGGAATGAGCAAAATCCCAGTAGAAGCAGTTGGCAAGCAAAGATCTTCCAGGAGGAAGAAGTCCATAGGACTGGTAATGGAGGGAAACGAGTGTCACCTGACTAGTTTCAGGGTCTGGAGGACAACAGCAGTGGGACAGCCTTGATTGGCACGGGAAGGATTTTATTTCACGGCAGTGAGGCTTAGGAATGATCCCATGGTGCAATGCACCAGGCTGAGTGATCAAAAGAAAATATGACAAGCACCATGTTAAAGTGAGACAAAGCATCTTGTGGCTCAGAGGTGGCAGGTAATCACTTTATTCACTGTTTTCATGGAAGTGTATAAAGCCTGAGATGAGGGAACAAAAATGGTAATAGGCGTCTTGTAATACCCAGGGTGGCTAGGAAACGCATGAGCTGTTGAGAGGCTCTCTGGAGGTGCTCTGGCGGGAGGATGGTTTAGGGAGCAGGGCGATCCATGTAAATGCCCCCCTGAAGGGGGCATTATAGAGAAGAAGCCAGACCTGTGGGGCCTTGATGCTTGGTATGTTCCCAGGACCAGTGGCAACAGCATCACCCAAAAACTTGTTAGGAATGACGCCACCCCAAATCCTTGACGCTCACAAGATTGCCAGGTGATCTATGATAAACACATTAAAGTTCGAGAAGCCATCCCTCTTGCTGAGCAGTGCTTTTCTCACCCCAGTTCGTTCTTTTCATTTCTTCCTCAAGGGGAAAAGGAGCACTTAGAAACAGAGTTTTCTAGGAACCACACTGGATCACATGCCAGTCGGATTAGCCAGTTTCTTCCTCATTCATTCACATATTCATTCAGTCAAACACTAATTGAGCATCTCCTATGCTCCAGCAGGCATCCTGTCTGCATCTGTGGCACTCTTGACCTTGACTCTGTGGTGTTATTTCTCACAAGTAAGGAAAGATCTGGGATCCAGGATGGGAAACCCACTTACTTGGTGGGCAAGTCTTGCCATATGGGCAGGAGAGAAATCATCGTGGCTTTAGACACTGACTTTGGAGTTTTAGGCAGGCAGAAGAGTGTAAAATGCAGTCTTGCTATAGGGTGGCGCACAGCAATCTGTTGTCTGTGGGGTGTGCTTGCTGTTTGGCAGAGCACCACAGTGGCCCCCCAGAGTGATGGCAGGTGAAGAAAGCATCCACCAAGAAGAAGCCCTCCGTGCTGGAGCTGAAGAGCAGATCTCTTTGAGGGGTGGTAGACACCACCAAGGCTACACGTCACTGAGGAGGCCAGGAGACAGGACAGGCCCTGGGCTGGGACCAACCTATCATTAAGTAATAAATACCCCTAGTGCAGTAGCTGAGGACACTGAAGACTGCAGCAGAGGGCCATGCTCTAGGCAGCCTAACACCATGGCAGTTGACACAGAGGATGCTGGGTGTGGCCTGAGGGACTTTAAGTCCCACTTGCATGCTCCCTTTCCTGCATGGGTACAATGTGATGCAGAGGCTGAGAAATACGTGCATTCATCTGTGTGGAGCTGAGGCAGCCGGGTGCTCGGACCTGGAGGCTGGGGAGTGTGCCACTTTCACCTGGGAGTAGATGACAGAAGAGTCCTAGAAGAAAAGAGCACAAGGTGAGGGCCAGAGCTGGCAGCCCGCAGAAGGAGGCCGATCTGTCAAAAGAGACTCACCTTGTTCATGGGGAGCCTGGTTGCTGAGGCTGCTGTGGAAAGAAAAACACAAGCTCAGCCATGGAGACCTGGATGGGCCTCTCCCTGTGCCCATTGCTGCTGGACCCATCCTCTCTGCCCTTGGTCCCTTCCTCATCCAGCAAATGCTACCCTGTCCTGTTCTGACAGCCCTTTACCCCGTATCAATCAGCACTTGTTCCCCATGTTGTGCCGCCTACAGGCTCTCGTGCAAGGGAAACTGACCTTGGATCTTACTGGATAACTGAACTCAGATTCATATTATGTACTATAGAGAAGTTCCGTGATCTCGAGTGTGCTCTAGAGACCAGACACTGTGTCCAGACTCTTGGCCTGAGCCTGGGTCTTCCTTGCCACCCCTATGGCCTGGGGAAAATTGTTCAACCTCTGTCTCAGTGGCCTCATTTCTATTACAGTAATCATCACATTGTCTGCGTATGGGGTTATCGTAAAGATATACATCTATATAAGCGCATGCATATGTCGTGTTCGTGTCTGGATAATTTCTGTTTTCTCTCAAGTGCTGAACAATGTGTGTGTGTGTGTGTGTGTGTGTGTGTGTGTGTGTGTACGTCAGGTATAGTTCTGAGTGCTATGTAATGTGTGCCACAGTTTTCTCTTTCCCTATGTTATGTACCTGGAATTTAAAAAGAACTGCTCAACACGTGATATTAAACATTGTCATTATTATTCTGTTTTATTTATTTTCAAACTGGAATTAAAAATGACCTTCTCCAGATAGGCTCTCCGGTTTTGGTTAGGCATCAAGATTTCCTGGGACTTCACTGAGAGTTTGGAATTTAGTGATTTACTGTAACTTCAGACAAATCTTTTCAGGACGCCAGGCCATATGTAAAATGTAGATAACAGGGCTCACCTAAAGGGGGTTGTGAGTTTTTCTGAGTTAGAGGAGTATTATAGAAAAAAAAATGGAGGCTGGAGATGTTAGCTCAATAATATGGTGCTCGCCTAACATGTATGAGACCCTGGGTTCAATCCCAGTACTATGACACAATACAATAAAATAGTAAAATAAAATGAAACATACAACATAAAATAAAATAAGCAAAAATTAAAAAGCAGTGCATAAACACCATTTATTTTGTTTTATATAAAGGAAATTAGAAAATTAGGGGGGCAAGCAAGTTGGTTAAATCACCTAGCATTTTTAAAAAATAAAGCAGAACTAGAAAGAAAAGGCTACCCCAAAGAATATTCCTTCCTCTTCCTGCTCCTGGCAGAAGAAAGTCTGGCTGGGACCCTTTTCTGTGGCCACGGTAAGAAAGAGAACCAGTGGCGTGGCCACTGTGCCCTCAGCCTTCTTGTAGCTGCTTGTGCTCATGCTTCTCCATATCTATTTCCTCATGGAATTTCAACAGTAACACGTAAGATACTGTGATAGCCAGAACCACCCCCCAGAGATGTCCATGCCTTGATTTGATAGTTTGTGAATAGTTTTACACGGAAAAGAAAGGCTTCAGATATAAAGGTTATGGACTTTGAAAACTTTCCTCAGTGTTCAGAGGAGGGCACCTGACTGGAAGAATAGTTGGAAAGTTGCTGCAGCATTTCTGGCTTTGAAAATGTAGGAAGGGGGCATAACAGAGGAAGAGTGAAAGAAGTAAAAATAAATACATAAATAAATGAATAAATAAATAAATAAATGAATAAGATACATTCGTTCCTACAGCTTTCATAGGCCACAAAGCCCTGCCAGCACCTTCGCTGATTTTATCTCCGTGAGACCCATGTCGGACTTCTGACTTACAAAGCTATGTGATTAATTTGCTTTTTTTTTTTTTTTGAGATGGGGTCTCACTCCGTAGCCCATGCTGTTCCTGAGCTCCCTCTGTAGCCCGGGATAGCCTTGAACTAAAGGCAATCCTCCCACCTCAGCCTCTTGAAGGCTGGTTAATTTGCATTTTAATTCCATGAAATTTGTAGCAGTTTGTCACAGTGGTAATGGAAACTAATACTGATGGAAAGGTTCTGTGTCACTTTCTAAATTCATGCATTGAAGCTCTAACCTCCAATATGCTAGTATTTGAAGACAGAACTTTTGGGTTAATTAAAGGTTGTGATGCAATCAGTGCCCTTATAATATAATATAGGATAAAGCAGTCTTTCTCCCATGAAAGGATATTTCCAAGGATATTACAAGAAGAGCACCCTCCTGGAGAACCTGACTGTGCTGGCTGCTAGATCTTGACATTCCAGCCTGTGAGTGATAAGTCCTAGTTCTTTACGCCATCCAGTCCACAATATTCTGTTATAGCATCCTGAACTAAGATACGGAATGACATCCTGCTCCATTTACAGGAGACACTGCAGCTGGAAAGGACCAAGTGACTGACCCCGGGGGTGATTTTGTTACTCAGGTTACACTGAGGCCATCTGTAGAGATTGGATCAGAGAAAGTAGCAGGGCATGGTGGGCTTGGGTTAACCTCTAGTACCATAGACATAAATTAAGAAGCCCTTGAGATGTGTTGTGAGGATTGGCTCAGTGATGGTTGGCCCAGTTGTGCTGAGGAGGTAGAAATTGAGCAATAGGCTGTCAAAGTTGAGTGTTGGCCAGAGACTTCCTCAGGTCTTACCTGTATGTTTGTTTTTCTTTTGGTTTCTCCGTACTTCTGAGTAAATCACTTCTCCTTCTGTAGGATTTACTTAGAAAAAAAAAAGTTAAATTTCAACAGAGCACTAAGGTGCTTGCCTCTCGTGAGTTACTTTCACCTGTCCCAGCTAGTTTGTTCTCTGGAAGGACTAGAGCCTTCCAGACCCTTGAGGTCCCTCCCCCTGGTTCCATTCCTCTCTCACACCAACCCAGTGGCCCCTCCCCCGCCTCCCAAAAAAAAGAGCCCTCTGTCCTCACCATTAATGTACACTGGCTGCAGTTCTATCCAAGCTGGTACATTGTGGTAAGTGGGCTCTTGGGAACTTGAGTCTGAAGGGCTCCTGTGAGACACAGAATCATTATTTCCAAGGAAGTCTGAAAAAATAATTATGGTGATTACTCTCAGTTAGTTTTTACTGTAGGGTATCTGCCATCCTGGAAACAAGACAAACACATACCAAATGGTCAAAAAATTATGTTATAAATCATGAGAAATTTGTATTATCTGTGTTTCCCCAAGCATTAAGACCACCTATTAAGTAGCAGCAGGTAGTGTGTTAACACTCAGAAAAATTTTTGAATTACTTCTCTTTTCTCCCCATTTTATAGATTAGAAAAATGGAGATTTCACAAGGTGAAGCTACTGATCAAGGTCATGTGACTAAAAAAGGGAAGAGCAAAGATTTAAACTAGGCTCTGATCTTAGAGAGAGCAGAGTCTCAGAAACCAGTAATCAGAAAGACTCAGAGGGGCCCTAGGTGGTTTGGACATTTCTTCAGTGGAGTTGTCCAAGGATAAGATATGAGTCATAGTGTGCTTCTAAAGTTAGCCTTTTGGATTCAAGATGGCAGCCCCTTTCTCCAAGGTACTTCTTGTTGAAAATTGACCTCTGAATGACCAGGTTGTATAGCTCCATTTCTTGGCTATCATCACAACAGGTATTGTTTAGATCTGCAGGTTGAGGCCTTTATAGGCTGGTTTAACCAAGTCATTTCAAGATGTAGATGGATTAAAAAAACAGAATTTGTTACTCAAACAATCAAACCAACAATAACATGAAGATGTAAGATAATAAATGAAAATCAACTAACAATATGAGAAGAAGGGTTAAGCAGATACAGCAGTAGGTGAGAACCTGGGATTGCCTTGAGCTCTCCTAAGAGTGGTGACAACACAAAATGAGTACCACCCACCTCAACAGCCCGGAGAAGAAATTGGGCCTTAGTGATAATCAGATTCAATTTCCTTTTTTTTTTCCCACTATGAGCAGTTCATTAACTACACAGAAATATAGCCCGGGTCCTACCTGGAAGGGTCAGAGGCAGATCTTCTCCCTGGGTTGGGGGGGACGGGGGGAGCACAAGAGGATTAGATGTAGGCCAAGGGAAGCTTTATAAGGGTAGAGCTCACAGTAGGCTTGTACAGAGATTGCTAGGAGTTGCTGTCAGTGAAGCTGAAATCCTTCTCTGTTGTACCCCAAGAATGTGATAAAATGGGGAAAAAAATCCTACTAAACTATTCATCCAGGTCTTCAAAGGAAATTGTTATGAGGTAAATGAGAGTCCATTAGTCTGGAGTTTTTAAAGAAAGTAGCCTTGATCGTGTATGATATACTGTACATTTTAAATATCAGTAAATTACCAAATCCTATTTGGTATCTGTTTTCATTTTTTTCGGTCTTTTTTTCTCCTTCTTATTCTTTGGAATTTTATGAAGGCACAAAAGGAGATAAGCTGACAATGCTGAGGTTGGATAAACTCCACCTCGCCAAGGCATGTACCAACACACAGAACTGTTCCAAAAACTTCATATTTGGTGAAGAGGAAACTTGAAGGACCCAAGAGGACAGGGGAAGGACTGTAGCTTGGGGACAAAGGAGTTCTTGAGAGTCAAAGGGAGGGCATTCAGTCAGCATGAGTCTTGGAGAGTGTAGGTGGGAAGGGCACTGTCTGAAGCACAAGTGTGCAAGGGAGCCACTCACCTCCTTTTCTTGTGAGCCAGCAGTAGAATGCCAGTGCTCCAGCAGCAAGGCCCCCTATGCTGAGCAGTCCACCAGCAACTCCTGTGGCCACAGCCCCACTTCCGTTTTCAGTCATCCCTGCGGGGGAACGCCTGTGCTTGAGCCCAGAGGAGAGTCTCGTGGACCCGATCTGCCCTGACCCCTGAAGCCGATGTCTGGAGACAGAATGACTAATTCCAAAACAGGTGACCAATTCCCGAGGTTAGGCGCGTGCTGGTGTGCCACGGGAAATGGCTTTCGTTTGGGGAGAGGATGCTCATCTTTGCCTCAGATGTGGGTGGAGGGCTGGAGAGAAGATGACCAGTGAGAGAGGAGGTAGCCAGCTGATGAACCCTGAAGTTAGCGTACCGAGGTTTTGTCTCCAAACACCACTCACGTACGTCATTGCAGACAAGTTCCCAGAGAACAACAGCAGCAGCATAGACAGGTCACAGCTTAGTGTGCTTGCCTTCTCTCTTGGCCAAGCATTATGAGGATTATCAAAATGGTCCTGGAGAAAATATTTGGTCCACATCTGGGCATAGGAAACTTACCGGTGATGAAAAGTGTTACCACCTCGCTGCGCTGGACCCCAAAGCCATTGTCAGCATCACAGGAGTAGTTTCCAGAGTGTTCTGCAGTCAGGAAGAGGTGAGAAGACATTCCTCCTCCATAGACGGCCGAGCTGTTTCCCAGAGTGACATTCTCACGATAAAACTGGTACAGGATGGGAAGAGAGCCTCTCTGGGCCTCACAGTGAAGCTCCAGCACATCCCCCACCACAGTCTGGGCTCTGGGGCTCTTGAGGGTGAGGACGGGACGGGACACTGGAACTAAAGGAGAATGAAACTTCAATAGCAGCTTCTGCTTCAGACATATATGTTTTGAGACAACATCTTGCAAAATTGCTGCTATGGTTTGCATCTAGAATGTCCCTCAAAAGCCTCATATATTTGGACATAGTCAAATAACTATGGAACCCTCTGCTGTTGGGACGTAGGGCTTGGCTAAAAGGGGTGGATGCTTGGGGTTTGATCTGGAGAGATTGTTATCTTGTTGAGATTGGGGGTTACCCAGGGCAGAACGTTCAGGTTTGTGTTACTAACTAATGGGCCAAAAAGTGAGAGAGAGGTACCCACCCTTGGAGTGTGGGGCTCAACAGGGGCTTGGATTAAGTAAGGATGAATGAACACTTGTTACAGCTTCTTCCTGAGAAAGCTCCAGGCCTTGACCCAGATATTAACTTGCCCCTCTCACCTGGCTTATACCTCGCTTAGGGTAAGCCTGTCTTCAGTCTCTGCCATGTGCCTTTACTATTGCCAGCTGCTCCATGAGTGAACTGTGTGAGACCTTCTGAAACTGTGAGCTAATATAAATCTTTCCTTCCTTAAATTGTGGATGTTGGATATTCTGTCACAACAATAAGAAAGTAGCTAAAGTCATCATTACATTGTCTAGGCTGGGTTCAAACTTGTGATTTTCCTGCCTCAGCTTCCCAGAGTGCTGGGATCACAGGCAGTGCCACTGTGCTCAGCCTGCTTATAACATATTTGAAAGGAATAGAAGGTACTATAAACAAATAGCAAATGTCATATTTCATCTCAGAAAATACATTGACACACATATGATAGATTAATTATTTTGATTTACAAGTAGCATTTCATGAATAGAAATATTCAATAAAAATATATAAAATGCATACAACTCATTGAAAACTTCCAATAATCAATAAATACATAGAAGTTCGCATCTTTGTTATTACATATATACAAATAAAGCCAGCCATATTTACTAGTGCCTTCCCCTCTCATCAGATTGGTAAACTGGTGAGGTGGTGAATAAACAGGCTCCTTCCTACAACCTAGGTGAAAGTGCAAATTTAAAGATACTTCCCTAAATGGCAGTCTGAGAATAGCTACAACATTTACGCAGACTTTGATCCCACAACCCTACTTCTAGGACCTTCTCCTTTAGGGATACTGATGTAAGTAGGTCAAAATATTTGTCTGTGTACAAGAATTTCTAGTTCATTATTTTTAGAGTAGCTAAAGACTTCTGACAGCCTACTAGACTCAGTAATGAAATATGAATGATAGCCAAGGTGTATAAAATGTAATTTAAAGTGAAAAATTCAGTTTACGCAGCTATATGTGTAATATGATCCTACTTTTACCAAAAAAAAAAAAAATGCAAAACTTTGCCTTGATGTTCACAGAAAATTTTTAGAAGAATTTAAATTAAATTAATAGTGGTTGTATCTGGGAATGGGAGAGACTTGTGCTTTTTAATATTGGCCTTTTTCTACCATTAGAATTATTATCATGCAGTTTTACATATCTTTCAGAATGATAAATTCTTGAAAACTAAAAAAGGTTAAAACGTGGCTATGATCAAAGGTGGATACAACCATGTTTTTGTCTGACTTTATCATTACCAGCTGTGTCCATAAACTAGTTACTGCACTTCTCTAAACCTCAATCTTTCTTCTTGCAAATTGGGGATGAAATTACCTTCGCATATTTGTCTTAATGGTCAAATGACATATTGTTTATTAAGCACTAAGTCTAGGACTTGGAATAGTCAGGGCTTGTTGACTGTTGATGATGGGGGTGACAATGATATGAGAAACAGTCCTTTTTTGGTTATTTCCTGTTCTCTCTGACTTGTGTTCTAGGTCTAGGACTCAGAAACCATCCAACCAGGTTAGGCAAGAAGCTCCTTAGCTATATAAATAATAACAGCAGAATAATGTGCATTTCTACCAGGGAATTGTCAAAACAAGGGAATAAGGATGAGCAAAGAAAGATATGACATCATAAATACAGAGTGTAGGAAGTTTCAGCTGTTGTCTGTGGGCTGTGAGAAGAGTGTCAGCAGCCCTCAGTCAGGGGAACATACCTTCCTGACGGATCTAGGAGCTAAGTGCGCAAGCCGTTGTGGTGACTGTAAATCACAGAGGGGAACTGGCTAAGGTAGGTCTTGCTCTTGGGTGGGTGGGTGAGTGGGAGAAGAATGAGCTGGTTGGATTGGAGAAAGCAGGTATGTAATCAAATCACCTTGCAGATACCAGAAAGATGGCTACATCAGCCAGCTGATGAGCTCCAAAGTTTGTATATGGAGACTTTGTTTGCAAACACCAATCACATACCCTCGTTTCAGAAACATTTCCAGAACAAATAAAAAACATAGGTAACATTGTAGTGTGCCTGCCCTCTGTCTTGATCAAGCATGGTGAGGATTATCAAAGTGGTCCTGGAGAAAATATTTGGTCCACATCTATAGCCTGGGCATAGGAAACTTACCTGTGATGAAAAGTGTTACCACCTCACTGTGCTGGACCCCAAAGCCATTGTCAGCATCACAGGAGTAGTTTCCAGAGTGTTCTGAGGTCAGAGAAAGCTTGAAGGATGCTCCTTCTCCAGAGAGGGCCGAGCTGTTCCCCAGGCTGGTGTCCCCATGATGAAATCGATACAAGATTGGAGGAGAGCCTCTTTGGGCCTCACAGTGAAGCTCCATCATGTCCCCCACCACAGCCTGGGCCCTGGAGGCCTTGAGGGTGAGGACAGGGTGAGATACTGGAACTAAGAGAGGAAAAACAGGCATGAGCTTCTATTTAAATGTAATCCAAAACAGGCAGGGGGGTGCGTGCTTACAATCCTAGCAGTCTGGGAGGCTGAGGAAGGAGGATCAAGCCCAGTCTCTGGTATGCTAATATATATCCATATTAAGGATATTTCATGCAAGAAGATTTTTTTCCTTAGATATTGATGACCTTGTGACATTATTGAGAACTTATCTTTAGTTTCAGATACCATGGAACAATGTCATTTGTTTTGTTTTACTATATGTAGTTTGGAGTACTTAGATATAAAAACTGAAATGTATGTGAGGAATCTGGAAACAATCATAAAACTAAAATCTGAGAATATGAGGAGTCAGAGGAGTATCTTGGGAAAGGAAAAATTAGATCAACATAAAACAAGGCACAGGAAAGACATGTTGTTTGCATAGCAAGGGATGAAATTGAGTCTGAACTGAATCGGAAATGGGACCACCAGAGAATGATCAATGCATTATTCTATTCTTACATTCATTAATCAAACATTAATGAGTATAGGTAATCAATTAAAGTCTCAAGAACTGCTACATATGGCTACATATAGTGGATTTTCATTAATGAAAAAGATACAGACTCAGCTCTCATAGACCCGCAGTGTAGAAGATGTGATAAGTGGCAATTTAAGAAAAACGTTGGCAATTAATACAAAACAAAGGACAGATGCTGTGCTGTGCGATGTATAATGCTGAAACTGGATCTAGCATGGATTAGCCATGGGGAGCTACTTCATGAAGTCCTATTTGAAAGTAATCATGTGAGTGGGAGGTAAAGAGGTTACCAGGCAGGTAGACAGTTTGTGCAAAGACCCTGAGAAGAAGGTTGGCATATTTCAGTTTTTGGATGAAGGTAGGAGCAGCGAGGAGACAGGAGTCCAAGGAGTTACATTAAATAGGAGGCTGAAAAGCTAGGAAAGGGCTTTGTACGGCAGACTGAGGATTTTAACCTTTCTTCATCGAGCAGTGAGAAAATCATTTTCCCCTTTGTGTGTAAGATAGGCTGCAGTGGGACAGAAGAGGAATAGAGGGGTGGTTAAGCAGCATGGCGGGCGGGGCCATGGTGCTGGATGTGACTGGGATGGAGGCAGAGAGGAGACAGAGAAGAGCATAGAAACATGCAGGAAAGAGCATCAGTAGGTCTGGAAACAAGGGATGAGGGAGAGAAATGTCAAAAAAAAAAAAAACAGCTAGGTTTCTGCCTGTGTGTCAGGATGGAAAACAGGTGGGGGACTGAGAAGAGGTGGAGTTCTAAAGGAAAAATTTTTAAATAGATGTTTGGGTTATGAGCATCTGAAAAATGGGAGTAGAGATACCGCATGGACACTCAGATGGGAGGTCCCCTTTAAAGGTAGGAATGAGTCTATCTGTAGATATGAACACCATTTACAGGTTATGTACCCAGGACTGTGCAGAGAAGCAACATGGATTACATGATCTGGCACATGGTAATGTGTGGAATATGTCTGTGTTTAAATACTGCCTGTTACAAGGGAGCCTGGGGTTGGGGGAGTAGCTCAGCTGTTAAAGCCCTTGCCTAGCAAGCTCAAGGCCGTGAGTGATTTCATAGCACCAAATACACTGACCATGAGGGCGCATGCATGTAATCTCAGTACTGAGGAGGCTGAGGCAGAAAGATTGCTGGGAGTTCACAGCCAGCTTGGGTTATGTAGTGAGTTCAGGACCAGCCAAGACTAGAGAGAGGCTGTTTCAAAAACAAAAAAGCCAAAAGATAGATATATGGATAAATAGATGGATGGATGGATGGATGGATAGATAGATAGATAAGCAGGCATAAAGGAGCCCCTTTAGTAGCCCCTAAAGAAGACAGAGAAGGAGTGGGTGGGGAGGAGAGGCAAGGGTGTTTGAAGTCCTGGAAGCCACAGAAGGGAGATTTCAAGGAGGAAAAATTGTAAACAATACACGATATTTTTAAGAAATCAAGTAGGGAAAATGGAAAATTGTCACTCAGTCTAAATACATGGGGGTCATTGGAGACCCTTGTGGGACCATTCTAGTGGAGAATCTAGACGAATCTAGTAGATTGGAACTAGTAGGCAATGAGGACATGGAGACAACTAGAGTAGCTGAATCTTTTCAGCATTGGGTCAGGTGGATTGTTGGCTGGACTAGTACTGCGTAGGAGTCGAGAGAGAGTTTTTCTTAGTTACGGGAGAAACATACAATGTTCAGTGCAGTGGGAAGTGTCCTACAAAAAAATGTTGAGAGCCATAGGAGACAAAGGGAAAATTAGTTATACAAACTTTCTGAAGAATGCATGAAAGGTTGGGATTTAGAGAACAGATGGACACCAAGGTCCAATCTTGCCTAGAGGGCATGGTGAGGAGATGTTCTTTCCCTTGTGCTGCTAGGTAGAAGGGCAGCTTACTTAGAACATTGAGTGTCACTACTTCACTGGGCTGGGCCTTCCTGCCATTGCTGGCCTCACAGAGGTAATTTCCAGAAAGTTCTTCTGTCAGAAGGAGTTTGAAGGATGCTCCTCCACCATAAGGGTCAGGGCTGCTTTCCAAGAGGTCATCTTCATGATAAAACTGGTACAGGATCGGGAAAGAGCCTCTCAGGGCCTCACAGTGAAACTCCACCGTGTCTCCCACCATAGCTCTGGTCCCAGGAACCATGAGGTTGAGGATAGGGCGGGAAACTGGAACTGAGGGAGAAAATGAGTTAGTTGACATATGACTCTTTTTAAAGTTAAAAACCTCCTTATTAAAAAGAAAACCAAACTCTATAACCTATAAATTACATAAAGATTGTGGGTTCTGTCAATGTCTTTTTTCCCTAGAGATTACCTCTCTCAAATATTTATTAATACTTGGTAGATGTTTTCTATGTATGAGCATACTCTCACATATGAACACATATATACAGAAGCACATGTGTAGGAGAATCACATAGACACGTTGATTTTCAACCTGCTTTATCCCTTGGCAACCTCGCATGGGTATCTTTTTTATGCTATTACTTAAAGATCTTAATCATTCACCTAAAAAATAGCTTACTGAGGTATAATTCTTACACAATAAAGTATTGCTCTTTTAAATTTGGAGCTTGATAATTTTAGATAATTATTTTTGCCAACCACAAAATACTCCGATGTATGAATTTACATAATATGTTTAAGCAGTTTCTCATTCCTGGGTATATAGGTCATTGGTTTTTAAGTTTTGAATAACATTGTATTAAATAATCCTGCAAATATATCGTTGTGCATGCATTTGTTTATATGTGTGTATGTGGGCATGGGTATGGGTGTCACCAGAGATTGAGCTCAGGGCCATCACGCATTCCCAGCCATTTTTATTTTGAGATGAAGTCTTCTTAAGTTGCCTAACTCGCTAAGTTGCCCAGGTTGGACTCAACTTTGACTGATACCACTTGTGTTACTGAGTTTTGGATTATCGTTTCAAAAATATTCTGTCTTAAGGATTAGCACAGTTGTTAAAGGATTAGCACATGTCACTGGATTCTCATCTCTTATCATCTCTCATCTCTGCCTCATCTGAATTGGTTACTATCTTCAGTATAAAGCACTCTCTTCCCCTGGTTTTGGTTTGTATAGTGCACACTTTCCTAGCATCTTGTCACTCAGCCAGGGTCCTTCCTGATGTCCTTTCTTCTCCAGTGGGACTGGCTCGAGAGTTCTATTTGACTACACAGTATATTCTTGGGTCCTCACTTTGACTCCTGGCTGCTTCTCAAACTTTTACAATCCACTTTTACCTTACAGTCAGAATGATCCTCCCCGGTATTAGATTTGACTTTATTTATTTATTTATTTATTTATTTATTTATTGAGACAGGGTCTCACTCTGCAGTCCAGGCTGTTTCTGAAGTCACTGTGTAGCCCAGACTGGCTTTGAACTCACAGCACTCCTCCTGCCTCAGCTTCCGAGTACTAGGATTACTTACAGGCATGCACCAACACACCTGACTTACATAGTGCTATGGAATAGAAGTCAGGTACTTAGTCTTCGCTAGGTAAGCACTGTAACTGCTGGGCTATTCCTCCACCCACTCTGCCCAGTATTAGAACTCTTCATGGGGTTAGGCATGGTGGTTCATACTTGTAATCCCAGCACTCGGGAGGCTGAGGGAGGAAGTTTGAGGCCAGCCCTAGTTATAAAGTCAGACTCTGTCTTAAAAACCCCAATACAAACAACTGTCCGTGGATCCCAGATTACCCTTTGGAGTAAAGCCCAGACATTTATCAGTGTTTCTAAGACTGGGCTTCCTACTCCTTCCCTGGCTTCATCCTGCCTCTCCCAGCCTTTCACTGTTGCCATCAATATGGACAAAATTCCTTCTGGTTCTTTTGGTGCATCTTCTACCCTTTTGCCGTAGACTTTTACCACACCTCAGCCTCTTTGTTCTTCTTTCAATCACCCTTTCCCTTTTTTTCCTGAAATGTTTCTACTCACACTCATCTGTGGCTCACACATTAAGGCTCTTATGAAATTTTCCCACACCTCTTAGGTCAGATTGACATGCTGTCCTATGTGCTTCTGTACAAATGAGGTATCTTTACCTCTCAACTTACTGTTTGTCCTGTGACACATAGGCATGTACTACTAGCCCCTAAGAGCTCTCTGGATAGGACTGGGTGGCCTAGTCTGATGTGCCCTTAGATGGTGATGTAGTCTGGCATTCAGAACATACACAGGCATTGTTGGGTGTACAAATGGTCACTGTATAGAACTCCTTGCATTTTCAAGAGCACTTGATAATGACATCACTACCTCTGAGTTCCTTGGCTCTGAATGTCAGGGGCACAGCTTCTCTGTGCCGTCCACATGAGGACACCCTCACGTGGTCCCCGGTCCTTTCTTGATAAGCTGTATGTCTGTTGTTTGGAAGGAGTGGACTGTGGTTGTTCTCCCAGCA
Source organism: Ctenodactylus gundi (assembly GCA_004027205.1). NCBI lineage: Eukaryota > Metazoa > Chordata > Mammalia > Rodentia > Ctenodactylidae > Ctenodactylus > Ctenodactylus gundi. The sequence goes on along the minus strand of PVKB01005510.1, from coordinate 12,220 downwards.
TGATTTTGTTATTTAAAAGGAGAGGAAACTGAGGCTGATTCCAGGCCAGTCAAGTCTGGATGCTGTGTGCCATGATGATAGGCCCAAATCACACTGTTCACCTAAATTTTGCACCTGGAATTTGGCCGAAGTCTTAGCAGAAACCTTTGTGACATAACTATTTGGTGACTGTCTTAATAGCCTCGAAGGCGTTAAGGCAGACAAGCAGAGGTGTCGCTGTTTTCTTCAGCTACTTCCAGCTCTTCCCCCGTCTGTACCTGGAATTGTGTAATCAACTCTAAAAAGCTTGAGCGAAATGTGCATTGCAGAGAAACAGAAGTTCTGCAACCATCTTTGTATCTTATGAGACCTGGCCCACTGTTTGTAACCACCACGTGGTATTGAAGGAATAAGAGGCAACTTGGTGTCTCTTGGAACTAATTTTTCTTAGTGGTGGTGGTGGTGGCGGTACTGGGGACTGGACCCTAAACTTTGGCACGGTTCTACATTCCCAATCCTGTTTTACTGTTCAGACAGAACCTGAGTCACAGTGTAGCCCAGAGTGGACTTGAACTTGCAACCTTTGATCTTCAGCCTCGCAGAGTGCTGGGATTTCAGACATGTGCCACCACACCCAGCCGGAAACTGATTTTGTAGCTGCCACGATCGGCTTAGTGAGTGAAAATCTAGCATCTGAGGATTCACAGGTGAAGGAAAGAGGAGGAGGAAAGCACTGGGCTCCTCAGAAGGTGGGAGCCAGGAGAGAGAAAGCCACTGTGCAACAGCCAGGGGTGGGAGGGTCCCCAAGCTGTGCACAAGGAACATGACATAGAGCTGCCTCAATGATTAAGAGTAGAGCAAATGCAGGGCTTCCCCCTGGAGGAAATGGAAGAAAATGGCAACACACCTCCGAAGGGGTCACTGAGAGAGGAATCAGGCCAAGAGTGCCTGAATGGAAGAAACTCGGGGCTTACCTATGACAGAGAGGCTCACAGGTGCGCTGCGCTGGAGGCCAGCGCCATTCTCGGCCGTGCAGTAATAGTTTCCAGACTGCTGTACATTCAGAATGAAGGTGGCTGACTTTACTCTCTCTCCTCTGCTCTCTGTCTTCTGAAGTAATGTACCTTCATAAAAAAGCTGGTACTGGATGCGGGGAGAGCCTCCGTGGACCTCACAGAGAAATGTGACCTCATCTTCCTCAAGAAGCTCAGCCTTAGCTTTGATGAGGGTGAGGACAGGCTGGGGTACAGGTACTAAGGAGAGAAATTACCCAGCATTCATTTCTACCTTTTACCACAGATTTCAATTTATGGCCTTTGCAAATGCCCTGACTGCAGTTTCCATCAGCCCTTGAGTAAGCTGTTAACCCCCAAGGAATCTCTGACTGCTCTCTCCTCTTCTCTGCTGATCTTTTTTGGCTGTTCCTTTCCCATCCGACCTCTAGCTCCGTTCCTCCTGGTTGTAAGGCAACCTCCCTCCCTGCTGTGAAGACAAGACATCCTCACAGAGGGAGGTTCTTTTCTTGGTGCTGAAAGGCCCATCCTTTCTTGTACCCACTCCTTTGTCCTCCCTCTTACCCGTAGTCACAGAGGAGTCATCCTTTGCCGTCAGTATGAACAAACCGCCTCAGTTTTGTTAATCAGTTACCCTAAGTTAATCATTTATCCTGAGTATTTATCAGACCCTGTTCTCCATTTCCCCTCACTCAGGTCTACTTTAAGGCTCTGCCCTTGAATCTTTCCAGACTCATGTTCTTTTCCAAGGCCGTTTTCTCTGCTCTGTCCTCACCTTTCATGCACGTGGGTCCACTCTGTTTACATGTGAGAAACCTAATTGAGGGCGAGGACAGAGTGATTTCTATCATAGGATTGTTAAGCCTGTGGAGAAGCACACAGTCTGACCCTGGATGTTATTTCCAGTGGTCAGAGCTCACTACTAATAGAAAATAGTTTCTGTGGCTGGCTGGGTCCCCAGGCCAGGGTCTGGGCACGTGTATTATTCTCCTGATACAGGACTGAGGGAATAAGTTGCTGGGCTTCATAGTGAAGCCCTACCACTTTCCCCATGGCACACTGTGCTGTGGGAGCCCTGGAGGTGAGCAAGGGGTGTGCTTCTCGAACTGATAAAGGCAGCAAGGGAGTCAGGGAAGGTTCATGAAAATCCTTATGCCAAGTGTGTTTGTCAAGAAACGATCAATCTAGGTGTGGTGGCACACACCTGTAATCTCATCACTCTGGGAGGTAGAAGCAGGAGAATTGCAAGTTTGAGCCCAGCCTGTGCAGCTTAGTGACTTGACAAATGCCTTCCTCAAAACTATATGTGTGTGTGTGTGTGTGTGTGTGTGTGTGTGTGTGTGTGTGTGTGAGTTAATATGTAACTCATCGAGAAGACCTTGGTGCTTCAAGCCCCAGTATTAAAAAGAAAAAGATACAGTCCTGGATTAGCTGACATCTTTTTGTTCTGGACTTATTTCCAAGATCCATTTCACTTAAGCTGGGAAGGAATTTATACATATGAAAAACCTGCACATACTCATAGTCACTGAGTATTTTCTTTAATCTTGGTTTCAAAAGATTGCCACAGTCCCACTCTCTCCCAAACTCTTGCTGGTCTTTGATAAACTCCTGGCAGGTTATTCAAAGTGGTGAGTTATCAGTGACTATCAATTTCCACTTCCCCCCAACTGTGTATGGTCTACACCAAGGACAGCATGCAGTATTTTTAAACCATTCACCATATGGCACCTGGTAAAGCGTACCTCTCACAGTGATGTCCACTGGCTTGCTGATGAAGTCTTCATAATATCTTGTAACTTTACAGTGATACTTCCCTTCATCGCTCCTTTCCACCCTGGAGATCTTGAATTTTGCGTCTGAGGACATCAGGGTTTGCCTATTCCTCCTGTCTGTTTTGAACCATAAGAATTTGATGGGCTCCTTGACCCTTTCTACTAAGCAGATGAACAGGAGCTCCTCCCCTTCAAACAACAACTGTGGTGTTGCAGCAGAACGTTGTCGAGCTTTGTCAACAGCTCCTTAATAAATAAAAATGACACAAGTGAGACTCTTGAAAGTAGGGTGCTTGGGGATTGTTGTGGTTTATATCTGGAATGTTCCCCAGAAGCCTCATATATTTGGATGTTGTGGACTACCTGTGGAACTATGTGCTGTTAAGAAGTGAGGCCTGGTTGGAAGGGACAGAATCCTGGGGCTTGACCCAGAGGAACAGATCACTGAGACATGACCTAGAGGGACATAGGCTAGCTCCTTACTCATTAGACTTCCTGTCTGCCATGCCTTGAATAAATTTTCCTCCTGCTTAGACTGCCATGTGCTTCCATCATTGCTAACTGCCCATGATTGCTTTCAGATTTTCTGAAACTGTGAGCTAAAATAAATCTTTCCTCCCCTAAGTTGTGGGTGTTTGGTAATATGTCCCAGCAATGAAAAAGCAGCTAAGTCATAAAGGGAGAAGAATCACGTGACTAGAAAGGCAAAATCCATGGATCTTATGTGGGAAGTAGGCTTATCTTTGGAAAGAGGGGGATTGTGACCTCTTCCTGGCTGAGAAGACCCTCTGCTTTCTCAGGGTCTTGTGGAAAATCAGGACCAGGAACAGAGACACCCTTCCACCCTGCTCTCTTATCAACCCGTATCCAGACAGAGCATGGTCAGTAATTTCAGAGGTGACATCTGGTGCCCATCACTTGGGGAAAAATGGTGGAAATATGAAAGGACAGAGGACTTGGCACCAAAGATGACCATTCTGGGGCTATAGTGACAGCAATGGCTAACTGGAATGTCAGCTGGAGCAGCAGTTCCCAACATTTTTGGCACCAGGGACCAGTTTCATGGAAGACAACTTTTCCACAGATGGGGTAGTTGTGGTTGTGAATAGCATTAGCATCTCCATCTCACTCATATCATCAGACATTACAATATCAGAAGGAGCACGCAACTACATCCTTTGTAAACACAGTTGACCGTAGTGTTTGTGCCCCAAACTACTGAGATAGAGCTCAGGTGGTGACATGAGCAATGGGAAGCAACTGTAAACACGAATGAAGCTCTCTGTAGTAGACTGCTGGTTACCTCTTGCTATTTGGCCCAGTTCTTAATCAGCCATAAATTGGTAGAGGGATTAGAACTCTTGAGTTAGAGACACTAATCAAGTAGGACTGGAAAAGTCCCACTAAGTAGGCTAATCTGTGATGGGTATGGTTTTGGGTAATGATGCTGGCTTAGGACAATGTCTTTTGAAGTATACTCAAGTCCTAAAGAAAAAAAGGAAGAGGATTGAATGGAGGAAGAGAAGGCTCAAGGTGGGGGTTTTATCAGTTATGTTGGAGGGGGTGCTTTGCCACAAATGTTTGTATTGTAACTTCTGAATAACACCTTTTCCACCTTCTTTGAAGCAAGTGACCTCAGAAACACCTGTTTCCTGTAACTGCAGAACAAATTAATGGTTTTTGTCAGTTTAGAAGAATCGATTATAAAAACTGTTGGTTTTTTAAGATGGGCATAAATTTATGAAAATTTCTATCATTTTTATTTCCTTCTCGCTCAGGAAAATGGGCACTCAGACTGTGTCCCTTTATCATGCCCCAAAAGATTTTCTATGAGACAGACCAAATTTAAACTGGGAAAGCATTTGGCCATTGGCTAATAGTCATGCTTGGGAACCTACATGATTTCAGAACCTTAGGGGGGAAAAATGATAGATGGGTGCGACATCATCCATAGGGGCATCAGAGCAAAATGGTTTGCTTATTCCCTCAGCTTTTGTCTGGTGGTTTCCTTTTCTTTAAGTACTGTGCTCTAAGCACCTAGTGTTTTAGGTGTCTGTCCACTTGGCTGCTTAGAGTCCATCTAGACCAGTTAGAGGGTTCTGCCGAAGTCCATAGCTTATGCCTATTGGCCTACCAGGAACAAGAGTGTTGGTGATGAGAACCTTCAGTGAGGAAAAGAAAAAAAACGAAGTTGCATCTAAAGACATTGAAGCTCGGCCTGGTGGCACAAGCCTGTAATCCAATTCCCCTGGGAGGCTAGGGCAAGGGGATCACAAATTCGAGCCTTGCCAGAATGACATAGTGATCTAGCAAGACTATATCTCAAAATTAAAAATGAAAAGTGGGCTGTGTATGTATCTCAGTGTGAAGGCCTGAAACCTAGTAGCAGGAAGTAATTAAATAAATAAATGAATAAAGTTGTATTGAAAAGGGACTTCTTGGACTTCCTTCATTTTAAACTCTTCTAAATGTCCACAAGAGTCAAGGTATCTTGTTTCAGAGACCACCCATTCTTACAGGAAAGGACATATTTTATATATGGACCAGTTTTGTAGTTCCTGTGCCATGACCCCAAAGCTGAATTTCTTAGTCTTTCCCCACACACAGAGTTTGGCTCTCAGTATGTGACCTTGGCCTACAGAAAGCTATTCCCTCATTCTTTCCCGGCCACAGTAATCTGAGTACTCCAGCCCCAACTTCATCGGCCTTGGTTGTTGGCCAACTGATGATGACAATCCTGACCCCCAGGAAGGACCTCTCCCTCAGCCTGTTGCCCACCTGCCTGCTCTCCCAAGCTCTCATGCAGTTCTGCTTTGTTCTCGTTTGCCCGATCCCTGGACCCACACACCAGCTAAACAGCCAGATCCCTGACCCTCAAGCTGGCTAATCCACCCACACTACATAAAAGCTCTTTCACCGTCAAATCAGCCCTTTTTTGACCTCTTTTGACCTTTTACCCCTTTTGCTTTTTTTCTTATCCCCTGCCCACCATCTTCTTACCCCTGTTTTCACCTTATCTCTTTATCTCTTATGCCTTGTACTTGTTCTTGTGCCTGAACTTGTTAATCAGGCATAACATCGCAGAGCCAATAAGCTTTCACACCAAATTGTCTTGCTGCTGGCCATATTTATGATTCTGCTGAGCTTCTTTGACCAAACACCTGTGGTGCAAACTAGTGTCTGATTCTGAGTAACTCTTCTAGGCCCGTTGCTGGCAAATCTTAGAAATTATAAATACAGAGACTGGGGATACAGCTCAGCAATTAAAGTGTTTGCTTAGCAAGCACAAGGCCCTAGGTTCTGTGCCCCAGCACCACATAAGCTGTGTGTGTACACCCTTAATCCTAGCAGTCAGGAGGCTGAGGCAAGAGGATTGCCATGAGTTCAAGGCCAGCCTAATCTACATAAGTGGGTTCAGGATGAGCCTGGACTACAGAGAAAGATCCTGTCTCAAAAGAAGGAAAAAAAGAGAAAGAAAAAGAAAGAAAAGGAAAGAAAGAAAGAAAGAAAGAAAGAAAGAAAGAAAGAAAGAGAAAGAAAGAGAAAGAGGGAAAAGAAAGCATGAATACTCACTGTGCACACAAATTCGAGATGTCTGGCTCTCTTTCCAAACAGCAGAAGTCTCTGTCCCTGCCTTGCATTTATAGGACTCTAAACATTTAGTCCACTTGGCAGAAATCTTGAGCTTCTGGAAGTTGCTGCAGTCTGACTTCAGGGCCTTGCTATTTTGGAAGAAGCAGAATTGGAGTGGGACATTTGACTTCTGCCAGGGAATCTCACATGTCAGGATCACTGAGCTTCCATCTTCAGTTTCTGAGACACTGGCTGTCAGCACAGGTTGTGGAAAAAGCACTAGAGAGAAGGATCACAGCAGTCCCTGAGGAAGGAAGCCTGGGGCTGCTCCACAGAAAAGCATGATTCATTCACAGCTGCAGCAAGAAGAGCTGTGGTGCTACCAATCACCATCCAAAAGTAGGCAAAGTGTGCGTGCATGCGTGCGTGCGTGTGTGTGTGTGTGTGTGTGTGTGTGTGTGTATTTGCATGTGAGTGTGCACGCGTGCATGCCACCTTTGTTTTTTAACCTCCTCCGCCCAGCACACTGTCACACTTTCCTGCAGTCCACCTTGTTCTTGTTCTGCCTGCATAGCCTCAGCAACCCTCCTTTCCACGAAATCATTCACAAAATAACGAGTGCTTTACCTTGCACTTGGATGTTGACACTGTTGGAAGAAACCGAGCAGCAACTCTTCTTCTGCCCAGTGCACCAGTATTCACCGTTGTCTCTAAGACTCGCATGGTGAACATGGAGCTCATGACTTTCACTAAGTAGTCCCAGGACTTCATTATTCTTATAAAGCGTTATGGCACTTAGTTCTGTGTTTGCTTTTGCCTGGCACCTTAGGACCATGGTGTCGCCTTCAAACACAGAATGTGGAGCCTGCAGGATTAGCAGAGCTGTGGGAAACAGGACCTGTTATTTGAGTCTTTCCTTTGTATACTCTTTCTCCTCATCATTATGCCAAGTAGATTTTACAAGAAAGGGATTGGGGAAAGGATTAGAATAATTATCACTTACTTTTTCTGATATGAAAATGAACACAGAGATACATTGGTAAAAGTTAGAAAGCAAAAAACAAACACTTATAACCTCATTGCCCATAATTTCAATACCTAGTTTTCCATTCTTCCAGGTTTATGTATGTGAGAGCTTTTATGTATTTTTTTCTTTTCATATAATTGGGATAATATTTATGCCAAGTTGCCTTTTACTTTCTAAAACATGAATAGTTTTCTTTGCCATTAATATCATTATTGAGCCTGGTTTTTAGTGGCCATGAAATTTTCCTTCAATGGCAGAAATATAATTTATTTAACAATTGTTCTTTTTTCTATTTTTCTCTTCGAGACAAGGTCTCAGTAAGTTGCTCAGGATGGCCTCAAATGCTAGGTCTTTCACTGTACTCTCTCTCCACTCACACCAAAGGTGGGATGACAGGTGAGCACCACTACACCTAGCTCAAGCCTTCTTCCCTTGACCATTTAGGATCATCCATTCTCAATTACTGTATTTATGACTGTCTCAGTAGATAAATGTTTGACATTTCAGTAGGTAAATGTTAGGCCAAACAGCATAAACTTTTTCTTGCTTTTTGCTACTGTATTGCTTCCTCCCTTATGAAATTAAAGGCCATTTTAACTAGGATGATATAACTTCAACTTCACAACGTATAATGTTAGAAATACAAATGCTTATTCCTTTTTCTCTCCTCTCTAAATTTATTTTATCAAACATCCATCTATCTACATCCACCTTTAAGTAATCACTATTTTTACCTATCATTTATAAATATGAAAATATTCATGCTACTTGTTATCTCAAGTAAATAATATGGCTTAAAGTTATATATCTTAATGGGTAGACAACATTCAAATCAATTCCTTCTCAAATTTCCTTTTTCCTGAAAGGCTATTTTTGAAAAATCCTTGGCAGCTCTCTTACAGGTTTTTATTCAGTATGTATAGTTTCTGAGTATCTGTATAATTAAAAAGCTGCCTAGGCTTTGTGACTCAGAATAAATGTTAAGAATAACAGGTTTAAAAACATTATATGACTTCATAGAAATTTTAGTGAGCCTGGCATGATGACCTGTGATCCAAGCAAATTTGTGACCCTCCTGCCTCAGCAGAATGGTGAAGCAGGAAAAAACAAGCTTGAACCCAGCCAAGGCAACTTCACAACTTAGACCCTGTCTCAAAATATAAATATTTAAATAAGGCTGACAGTGTAGCTCAATGTAAAGGCCTTGGGCTCAATCTCAGTAATGGAAAATTAAGAAGAAAAAGGAAAGGAAAGGAAAAGAAAAAAATAGTGTTTAGCTCATCCACAATCTTTAGTTGTTATATGGCAATTATATTTCCTGGACACATTACTTAAAATCACTGCCCATTGGACTGAATGAATCTTAGACTGTTTAAATTTCTTTGTAACTTATGTTTAAACTAGGAAAACTAATTCTATTGTCTATTTGGGTTTACACAGAACTTCTCAACTCTTTGTCTAACCAAGCACAGAATACCATTGTCCATCCAGGGGTCATCTGAATGATAGCATAGAGAGAAAAAATGGCTGAAATCATTTTTAAATTATTTATTTCTTTTACTTTTTCTTACCTGTGGTAAAGACCAAGCTCACAGGATCACTCCAACGTGAGGAACCAGCCTTGCATCTATACTCTCCAGATTCATGGGCCTCCAGGACATTTCCTCGGATTTTTCTTATACTTGTTCTATCTCTAGAGTACCAACTTGTGTGCGCTGGTGCATAAATGTAAACTCCATTACAAGTCAGACTCACTGTCTCTCCTCGGAAAACTGTGGTCCACGGAGGATGAAGAGAGATTACAGATTTGGGAGCAGTTGCTAAGAAAGAGAGAGAAAATTAGCCTGAGGAGGAGGTGGCTATGGTCCTAGACTTAGAGGTTCCTGTAGAATAGATGGGAGATCTGGATTTGGCCAGTTCCTAAGGGGCCACCTCAGAGTATTTCTCCTGACTTAAGTCTGCATGCCAACCAGCATTGTTCGCCTTCCCCAGGAGAATGATAGCATGGGTGATGGCAGTGAGCTTTTGGTTCACTGTCGTGTGTCCATGCTAAGTTGGCCCGTTGTGTGAATGGAACCCAGAGAAAAATCACTCATTCCCCTGCCATTTCATCATGTTCATAAATTCAAAGAGACTTACACATGTCTGGTTAAAATGAGCATTTTTCACTTTCCTAAATAACAAATAGTTTCATCATAACATTTTGGCACTGAGAAAAACTTGAGAGATTAACCTGGCTAGTTGACTCATTATATAACTGATGATTCAAATGCCCCAAAACAAAAGCCATGATAGCTAATTGTGGCAGAACAAGGAGTGGACGAGTCTTCTGCAGGAACTCAGAGGTGACCTCGACAAGGGTACATATGGAGCTGCTGTCTTTGGATGAGGAGGGAAGTTGCAGAAATCCTTGGTATTTATGGGTCCCCAAATATTCAAGACATTCTGACCCACAAGAATGGCAGTGTGTCAGAACTCAGAAAATGTGGGCCAGAGTTAACTTTGCCTTCTCTCCCAGGGTCCCCTTTTTATACGTGTAAGGACCCACTTATTGGATGTTCTACTCCTCATTTTTTCAGAGGATTTTGCTCCTGAAACCATAAGAGATACAATGTGCCTGGGGCCATCTCAACAGATTGGTGGTTTCAGCAGTCTACTCAGCCTACTGATTGAAAAGGATCTTATCCTGAGTCCTGTATATTTGCCACTGAGTTGAAGACATTCTACATGGCTAAGTGGGGTCCATTTGCAAATGCACAGAGTAGCAAAGGCCAGCAACTACTTGTGTGTTTACCACATAACGCAGGGAAGAAAAGCATGATCATGAAGCTGTCTTGGCCCTTAGACAGTGCCAGGAGATCAGGTGTTGTTTCTACATTCCTTCTGGGCTTAGTAAAGAAACTGGATAATTAGGGATCCGTAGTCAACCATCACAAATATTTTAGGCAGATGCTCTTATCCAGAGACATTGACGAGCAAAAGAAAGGAGAACTCACCGAACTGTCCATTGACAAGAGCTGTAAAAGACGCACAGAGCAAGACGTGAGTGCAGAGCAGAGACTCTTACTTTCCAAAGATAATGCATTTTCCCACCCATTCATTCCTTTATTTAAAAATTATCTTCTAAAGTGTTAGTAGTTATTTATCAAATATCTGAATATACTAAGATATCATGCTTAAACTTCTAAGTGAAATGAAAACATGGCATTTTCTAGAAAAAGTTGGCTGGTATGAAAATAGAACCACAAGCCAAATAATATAATTTTAATAGAGGATATAAGTACAATAATAAAGGCACACGTGAGATATATTGGGGACAGAGGTGTGTAGAATGTATGTATGTATTGAAAAGGGGACAGAGGAGGAGTCGCTATATAAGGTCACTGAAGAAGATGATTGAGAAAACTATGGGTGAGAACGTAGGAATCAGCCAGTGAGGGATAGGGTTTGTGTGTGGCAAGAGACAATAGGAGGACAAATGGAGCCAGGGCCCAGAAATTGAAGTCAAAGTTGATGTTCAAGATTTGGGGAGAGGAGTTACGGTAAAATGTCGGGAGCAGTGGGAAGATAAGATTAGAGGAGAATATGGGGCCCCCAAAAAGGGGCTCCTGTTTTATAAAATCCATGGAAAGGTTTCAAGGAGGAGGAGTGTGAGCAGTTAGAGTTGCCAAGTTAGATGGACACTTTGGCAAAGAGCAGCCCTTATGGGGGAAAAACACACAGCATCTTCTGATGCAAGGTGAAAGATGAGGGTATTTAGTTTATTTTAGAGTATTTACCTGAGACTACCTGAATTATTATTTTTTGTTTACGTATGGATGCTTTTTATTCCCCTTTCTAGAAGGAAAGCCCTGTGAAATCAGGGACTTCTCCTGTGTTCACTGTATAATCCTCCAATACCTGGAATAGTGCCTGACATAGAAAAGTGATTCATTAAGTATGTATTACTTGAATAATGAATAAATTAAAGAACTAGGTCAGTAATGGTAGAAATAGAAGGATTTGAGAACCAAATAGTGAAGAAATATGGAAAAATTGACAGGTTGACAGGGAAGTTTAGGCTTCAAGAAAAAGGCAGTCCTGTAGTAGAGAGAAAAGCTGCCCTGACCCACCCAGGCCCATGTTAACTCTACTACTCACCCAGGACCAGAAGTGTCACCCATAGCAGCATGAAGACCAGAGCAGCCCAGGGCTGCGGCCAAAAGAGTTTTCTCAGGAGGAGCGGTTTGATTTTGATCTCACAGTTAGGACACCATGAATCAGTCCCAAGGAGCACAACTGAGACACTGTATTTCTGCAAAGTATGCATTAAATCAGAAAGAAAAAGGAAGTGGGAGTACCCATGTACATGTACTAATGAGTTTCCTGCTCTATGGTCAAAGTGAAAGAAATTAATGTTAGAGTTTTTAAAACTCACATGTCTTCAGCTCCTTTTTTCCGCTAGTGGGAAATTACCTTTAGGAAAATGTGTAAAGATAATTGTATAAAAATCATTATTGTAGCATCATTTGTTATTGAACACAGGAAACAACAGAAAGGCATGAACATGGGGCTGCTTAACACTTTTCCGACCCATCTGCACAATGTGGAATAATGAGGCCGTTAAAAATTAGGTATGCCTATTCTACGTAAAGCAGGCAAGACCACCCTGATCAATGGAAGACAAAAAAGTGAGCTGTAGGTTGCTTTTTGACATATTATCTTTTGGAGGAAATGTGGGGAAAAAAAGAATATATGTGTTTATAAACAAGTATAAGTATACTTTGTTTTTCCTGAAAATTATATAAAAATCATGCTATATTCAAAGAATTACAGATGGAAAGGAGGCATTTCATGTCTTTCTGTTGCGTTTT